>CAUYRH010032380.1:0-13212 GCA_963574655.1 Perodicticus potto | reverse complement strand
TGACCCACATAAAAGCAAGAGAGACTTATCTTGCACCAATATTGGAATATTACAAATTCATGGAGGGCCTATGGTCCTAGTTTGAGCACATGCATACATCTTGGACCAACAACTGAAGTAGGAATATAAGGACCCTTGTCAATCAGGCCTGGTCAATTCCTCATGCTTCTGGTTAAAGGCAGTGGTTTCACAATTTAAAGAGGTTGTTGTATAAAAAAAGAAAAACAGAAAAAACAGAGTCCTACTACCTTCTCTCTTAAATTTAACAAAAAGCTAAATGGCCATTATAGTGAACATTTTGTGAGTGAGATAAAGGCAGAAGATTTTAGAGAGTAGAACACCTAAAAGCAGAAAGAAAAACTTGGAGGGAGTTCTATTCCTCTGCACTACTGTCCCACAGAACTCCCAAGGTGATGGAAATGTTCTATATTTATCCAATATGGTAGCAAGGTACTGAGTACTTAAAATGTGGCTCCCGTAACTAAGGAAATGGATTTCTAGTTTTATGTAATTTAAATGTATTTACATTTAAATAGCCTTTCCTTATGGAGACTTTCAATGTTCGGACTATGTGTATCTTTACAGTAAAGTCACTGTTCCTTTTAGTCTTTAATCGTCCTTCGACCGATATAATTATACAAACCAAAATCCAACTTTCAAAAAGTAAGTATAGTATTCCTTATTCCTTCAGCAATTGAACAGAAAAAAAGCTGTAGATACTTGAATATTCTCCTCCCATATTCATTTTCCATTTCAAAAAAGCTGGTGAAATGAAAAAGCACATTATCAGTAATTCAAAAATTTGATGATCCCAATATGATCATTTCAATTGCACTATGCTGGACAAGCACTGACATAAAAAAATTTAAATGTATTATGAAAATGAACTCATACAATAAATGTACTATAATTTGTACTTACAATGCATTATAACATATTTTATAGTTTTCTTTTAAAATTAAAAATGTGTGACTAATTTAAATCTTATAGAATATTAGGACCTTTGTCCTGAAACAAGTAGACTGACCTCAGGGAAATTTTAATTGTGATAAGGTTAAAATAACAGTAACTAAACAGTTACTCTTTAATAACTATCATTTTTCTAGACATGTGCTAAGCACATTTAGACCTATTTTCTTGTCTAATTTCATTTGAACTTCACAATGACCTTTATCTTAGGATCATTTCATTGCAATGACAGCTGCCATCCAGTCAAACCAGCACAAATAAGCAGAAGAGGGAGGTCTAGTGAAAGGAAACAGGACACCTGACAGACCATATAAGGAGGTAGGGGGCCTGGTTGGCTTCCGAAGTATTAGAATGGAGGTTTGAGGTCCATGAGCTGAAGTTTTGCTCTATGTCATCTCTGCTTTTCTTCACATGGTTGCTCCAGTCTCCTTATTCTTTTGTTAAACATTCCTACTGTTATTTGCCTATTTACTTAAATCTCTACCAGTAGGGCAGCAGCCTGAATCTTAGGAGTCCACAAATTTAATTCGGTTGTAGTGTCTCCAACAGAAAGGACGTGAAGAGCCAAGCACACAGGATGCCTTGGAACTTGTAAGTCTGGTGTCTGGACCTAGCTAGGTCCTTTCCATTTCGGGTACAAGGATAGGAGCTTCATGTTCAAAAGGTAGAACCAAGAACAAGATAGAGCTACGCTTCTAAGCACTAATAAAAAATGGGCAAGAAATGAGCTTGGTTCAGCCAGCAAATTAGGTAACATGATTCCTATGTTACATTTAAGAAAATTGTCTCGGAGAAGTTCAAACCCAACTTTAGTCTGATTGTGATACAACAGACCAAAAAGTATGAATCTTCATTTAATCCTCAGTATCTGTAATTTTTGGAAAGTTATTTAACCTTTCTAAACTTTCCATTCCCAGTTTTTTAGAGAGAGGTTGTAAAATACACCCTACAAACCGATGCCTGGCGTTTACCCAACCAGAACCACATAACCTAACTCCCACTCTGCACACAGTCAGAGGCCGAGGTAGAGGATGACCTTGTCTATGAATGCACTCAGGCAGGCTTGGAAAGTGTGGATTACAAACCACAGAAGGGCAGAACTGCAGAGAGCTGGGAGGCCTGTATAACATTTATAGAAGTTTGGTGTTTATTTGTTATTCTTGAGAGGAAAAACATCATAAAATAGCAGAAATAGAAACAAGTATATATATATGAGCAAGCTGGTAGTAACATTGATTGAGATTGACCTCTGCTATTTTCTCTGCTGTTTGTAACGACATCCCTGACTTTTTCAAAAGCAGACAATACGTTTTCCACTCAAGAAAGGTCTTGTGCAGGTATTGTTTTTGCTATTTTCTTTTGTTGTCATAAGGAAAATCAAGAAATGGTACTACATGCCTCATGTGGCAGCAAGAAGCTGGTAGATGGTGCAAAGAGAAAAATGAATTTAAAGAACTTGTGAATTCAGCAGCAGAAAACCTGAAGTTCGCATAAACCTTGAGAAGGTTGCTGGACTTTTCTAGCAGATGTGGCATTAAGAGTATTTTATCTAGATTGTAACATGCAGAGATAACTCAGCCTATATCATGATCACATGTATTAATTAAAGGTAGATAATTGACAGAAGGCAAATTGAAAGGAAAATGGTGCTTGGTGCCAGAAAGACCTGGGTTTAAGTTCCACCTCAACTATACAAAAATAAGTAACCTTGGCTATTTTGCAGAAATCCTTTGAGACTCAAATTTATCTTCTCTCAAATAGAGATTATTAGTATCAGTCTCACAGGAATGCAGTATGTCGACAGGTTCTTGGAAACTGTGACTTTAGGCAAAAATATATATATACATATACCAAGGGTGGTGGGTTCAAACCCGGCCCCGGCCAAACTGCAACAAAAAATAGCTGGGCATTGTGGCAGGTGCCTGTAGTCCCAGCTACTCAGGAGGCTGAGGCAAGAGAATCGCCTAGGCCCAGGAGTTGGAGGTTGCTGTGAGCTGTGTGACGCCATGGCATTCAACCAAGGGCAACAAAGAGAGACTCTGTCTCTACAAAAAAAAAAGAGAGAGAGACTCTGTCTCTAAAAAAAAAAAAAAAGAAAGAAAAATAAAGAAAGAAAAAAATGAACTGTATAACAAACCCAATTTCACCATTGACTAATTGATATATACAGAATGGTTAAGTTCCTACAGCACACAGGATGTTATTTCATTCTAAGTCATGGTTTCAAAAACCTATTTGTTAGCAGCTACTGTTCACCTGAATGGCCATTTCACGCAGGGCACTGCTGATCAGGTCCTAACAAGACCAGGTGAGCCTACAGGCTGACATCTGGGGATCAATTATTCACTTCAAAGGCCTACTGTCATAGGTAAGTTGGGGAACTGGACTCCATGGTACCAGTCAAGGACCCAGGGCACTCTGTGCACCCAGTGAAGTGTTGATGAACTGTAAATTTAGTCCAGAGTAGAAATGCTTTGAAGAGATAACCACTTTAACATAGGGGTATATTGTGTAACCCTGTGAAGAAAAATCAGTTTAACATATACTATGATGAATAATAACATTGCTGACAAAAGTAGCAAAGGGAAACAGAAAAGCAGAACAGGAGAACAGAGAGAGGAGATATCCTCACTGTTCTCAGGAATTGCTGACTTTTCAGCAAATAAAAGTGAAACCGTTGATCACAGGCAGACAGAATCCTTGATGTGGCAATATATTAACAATGCTGAGTGAGGACTTACTGTGTATGTTATGTGCCTAATCTTATGTGAACATTGAGTGATATTTGAAGGGTAAATGGAGCCAACAGAGCATGGACTCTAGAATCAAATTGGTGGGTGTGCTTCCTAGCTATGTGGCCTTGAAAAGAGGATGTTTGAAATTGCTACCATCCTTAATTATTAACATAAGGAGCCCGTAATTTATATTTTATAAATATTCTGCATTTTATCTTATTTCTATTAGAATCATTTGAATTTCAACATTTTACTCATTTCATTTTTGAAACATAACCCTCTAACTTGTTAGTTGACATAGAATTGGCATGATCTTCGTATCATGTATTGAGGAGTTTCTGAAACTTTTTTGTTTTTAACCAACTTTTAGAACAGTAGTGTGGGATATGGAATGTGAGCAATTGGTCTGCTTCCTGAATCCAATCCAATCCAATTAAAAAGAGCGTCAACCACTGTAAAACTCAATGCTTCTACATAAATGAAAATGAATTGAATTGATTTTTGACAGACTTCCTCCACTGGCTTCAATTCAAAACTCACTTATGCATAGTGTTCCAGAATAGGGTCAGTACTATATATGATACTATGGAAATTGTGTTTTATTAAAAGCATAAAGATTACAGTTTTTCAAAGGTCTCATATGAGTTTTCATTGAAATAAAAGTTTTAATTTAACCACTTACACTATGAATCTGTAAATGCTTCCACTGTATAGGAGCTAACAAATCTATTATCTGAAAAAGATTTAAATGGCCCACAATTAGCAGCATTAATGATTCTGAACGTTTTCTCCATGAATTTGTACTGTGTAAAATTGTTATCCAAAAGTAATAAGTTATCCAATTATTATTCAAAGTGGCAGTTGCTTATTGAGCTCATTTTAGACATGATACATTAAAATACATTAAATACTAAAGTGTCTGTATCACAAAATACATTAAAATACTGTGCTAGAATATCTAGGAAGAAAGTGTATAAGTAATAGGTCTGCTTGCCCCTCACTTCCATTGTGGAATTGGGGTGATGCCTCAAAGAAGGAAAGCATATTGGCTGTCTCATTGCCTTGTAAACATAATAGTGGTAGATCTTCTGGCAAACAAAGTGATTTGGGCTGCAAAAGAGACCTCATTTATGAAATACATTTACTAAAATGTACCTGCCTGTCTAGAACATCCCATGGTAAACAAACCAAGAATCTATAGGTCTATGGAACATATGGCTTTGTGGAAAATATAACTATATAACTGAGAAATATACTAAGAAATATATATTTGGTCTCTGTCCCTGCTTTCTCTGCCACAGCTCCTAAATCCCCTGTAGATAGAGACACTAGGAGAATTTCTTGTTCTAATATTTTGCCTTTTACTTTAATGCTGACACACAATTCCTAAAAACATTGCAATTTCCCCGGTGATAGGAGTGACTTACATGGAGCTCTTAAATCCCTTGGAATTTCCTGAGTGATAGGAGTATCTTTTGCCCTAATACAATAACTCTTGGGAAACCTTCTGAGTTACCTTGGGATGGGAGCTGATTGCCAGGGAAACAAGCTATTATTAGAGGATTAGAACTTCTAGTCCTAGCCCTTATTCTCCAGAAAGAAGACAGGAACTGAAAGTTTAATTGATCACCAATGACAGTGATGTAATCAATCTTTTCTACATAATGACATTGCTGTAAAAACCCACCAGGACAGGGTCTGGAGAGCTTCTGGGGTGCTGAACACATGGAGGTTTCTGAGACTGGCACAGCCAGAGAGGCATAGAAGGGCCACACCCCTTCCCACATACCTTCCCATATATTGTTTCCATCAGACTAGGCATCAGTGTCCTCTGTAACATCTTTTATAAGTAACATGTAAGTGTAAATAAAGTTTCCTCAAGTTCTGTGAACCACTCTAACAAATTAACCTAACCCAAGGAGGGAGTAACCACAACCTTCAATTTAAAGCAGTTCGTGGGAAGTACAGTTCACAACCTGGGTCTTGGAGTTGACATCTGAAGTGAAGGTCAGTCTTATGGGACTGAGCCCTACACCTGCAGGACTTGACACTACCTCCAAATAGAAGTTCAGAATTGAATTGAATTATAAGACACCGAAGCAGTATCTGTTGAAGAACTACTTGGTGTTTGGAAAAATTTCAAACATATTTTGGTGACCAAAGGTGAGGTAATGTATTGAGTGGTGAGTGTGTGACAGTTGAAAAACTAGTTTGTTTTTTTATCTCAAGTATACTGTATATAAATTTTTAAATGAATGTAAAAATTGAATCATTTTATGATGTATAAAATGTAAAGTCAATATGACAACGGGTGATGTTCACATTTGATGAAAATAGTTTCAAGTCCATTTTTTTGTTCATATGATAGAATTATATTTACTTTATTAATTTTAATTTTTAAAATTATTTATTTGAGATACATACCATTGCTTCTATTCTGAAAAATTTTCTATTTCTTCTTATACCTAAAAAGTATCTGAGTTGATTATCTGCTTGTTTTTCTCTATCAGGTTTCCATAGCCCTCTGCCTTCTGATTCCTCCAGACTATACAAATGAGAAGCTCATCACACTCTAATTCAGGCCCCAGATGTGTCCTTCCCTTCTATACAGACTTGCCAAGTTATTTCAGGTATACAGGCATCTGCTCATGTCTTAAATGTCCATCTTAATCTTAATTTGTGCCTTCTTAAATACATCTACACAATAGGAAGACTATAGTAATACATTATTGACTTCTTGATTCAAATTAACTCCTATAACATTCATAGGCTATATTACATAATTTAAGTATTTTTATATTCTCTTGTATTTGTTTCTTGGGTCTCAAATGTATCTTTTCGATGAGATTATCAAGGCCATGGTTTATGTTTTGATGGTCTTCACAGCACTAGCTACCAAGACCACCAAAAATATATTCTTTGTCATCATGGATACTTAATGCCATTTGATAAATCTAAAGGTAAATAAAGATGCTTATTTTTATCTGCATCTCATAGGCTGGGGACATTTGGGTTCAGAGGCCACATGAATCACTCAAAGTTACATGTTTCCTATCAGATACAAAATACATTATTCTGGTGATGGGCACACTGAAAGTCCTGACTTCAGCATGACACAATTCATTCATATAACAAAAAACACTTGCGCCCCATAAATTTTTTTTAGAAATGCTCTTCAACAAAGGCAAGTTGGAGCTCACACATTTAGAAATTATTTCATATGATGTACCATAAAACTTTTATGGTTTCTTGATACATACGAGAAATTTTACAATGTCTTAAATGTCTTATTCCTACACTAATAGACACCTTATTTCTTCAAGTGACATGTTCACTAGAGAAACTGGCTTAAATTAGCGTTGTTGCTGATTCACATTATCTTCCTCTTTGAAGTCATTGAAACTGGCCCTCTGGAAGAGTGATCAGTCCACCATCACTTTATTCCTGAACACTGATCCAATTATCATTCTCAATGCTATTGTAAATATATTGGTGCTTTCACCAAAAAGGCTCCAAGAGGAAGTACAAGGTATTACATGAGGCACCTGTAACATCGGTGCAATCTAGGAAGAAGAAATCTCAAGATTTATTTCAGATTTGGATTCTAAGATTTCCAAAGGCCTTCTTCCAAAATTTGAGTTGCGTTTTGGTCACAGAAAATGAATTGCTGTATTGAAATTAAAATAAAAATAGAAGATCAGTAATAAACTGATACTGATTAAAAATTTTTATTCAATTGTATTTTTTCTGGGGAAGCAGGGATGAACAGCTATCATCGGATTCCCAAAATGGCTCTTTATCTAAAGTGTGTAAAAAACCATTTTCATGGTCTCAGCATAGTTCAACAGAGATGCTGGCAATTTCAGATCCACATGTAGAGTTCAGAATCACATGTAGCAGACAAGGTCTGCTCTTAAGCAAAGGGTATGTGTTAACACAAGAGAGATATTCCATATTCCAGGGGCCACCATGGTATACTATCAGCTCACCCTTCTTTTGACTTTTTTAGATAGTAAACTTTTTGTCATAGCTTTTGTTTTAGGTAGCTGTAATTGTGGCTACATGAAATACAGTGCAATTAAGTGAAATTACTAGCAATTTTGTGTTTCTAATTCAAAGACATTTTGTTTATTCTTCTCACTTATTCCTGGCCCTCCTCATACTCACTTATTAAATTTAACAAACTATTTAACAAAGGTGAGAATATGAGAAGATTGCCCCAAAGGTTAAGTAAAATAACGTATGAAGAATCTTCTACCACTGAATTTGGTGCCCGATAGGTCTTCAATAAATTATTAGGTATACCTGAGTACATCACATTACAGCAAAAATATTTTTGTTTAAAGGTGGTAGTGTGAGCTCAGTGCCTATAGCTCAGTAAGGAGGGTGCCAGCCACATACACTGAAGCTAGCAGGTTCGAGCCCGTCCCAGGCCTTCTAAACAGCAATGACAACTGCAATCACAATATTGCTGGGCATTGTGGTGGGCGTCTGTAGCCCCAGCTTCTTAGGAGGCTGAGGTAGGAGAATCACTTAAGCCCAAGAGTTTGAGGATGCTGTGAGCTGTGACGCCACAGCACTCTACCAAGGGTGACATAGTGAAACTCTGTCTCAAAAAAAAGGTGGTAGTGTGCCAGGGACAAAGTTACCAACAAATTTGATCTATAGTTGTAAGTCTTATAAGATATGTCTTAGCCATGTTTAATTTTTTTTTTAATGATGTTGGATTTTGTCAGTTCATGAGAGTTTGTTTAAAAAATATGTTTTGCTGGAATGGTCAATATATCTTAAATGTCAATATTTATTCTTGTTATAAACAGTAGATGTTATGGATTTCTTTTTTTTTTTTTTTGAGACAGAGCCTCAAGCTGTCACCCTGGATAGAGTGCCATTGCATCACAGCTCACAGCAACCTCCAACTCCTGGGCTCAAGCAATTATCCTGCCTCTGCCTCCCAAGTAGCTGGGATTATAGGCGCCCACCACAACGCCTGGCCATTCTTTGGTTGCAGCCATCATTGTTGTTTGGTGGGCCCAGGCTGGATTTGAACCCGCCAGCTCAGGTGTACGTGGCTGGCGCCTTAGCCCGCTGAGCCACAGGCGCCAAGCCGATGTTATGGATTTCTTAAATATTTGTTGTAAGCATCTAGTGAGGCAATTGTAATCCCACTGAGTACACAGAAACCAAACAGCCCCTTTTATGGTTAAAACACACATGCTGGGAAGAAAGTTATTCCAAAAAATCCAGACTGTGACAGACATTAACCTTCTGCTTCAATGATATCTAATTTTCCTGAAAACCAATTAAAGCCCAGGGAGCCTCAATTGGAAACACTTTGGCTTCTCTAATAAAGACCAAGTCTTCATGCTGAGCTGCAGTCTTGTTTTGTACCAATGAACTGAATCATTCTCTTCCTTCGGCACAGCAGCTGTGACCATGTTCCATTTCTACCGTTTTCATGAGGGCCCAAACACGTGACATCTCTACTTAAATCTTTGATAGTTTCGGGAAGTTTCTTCAGAGAGTTGAGTTGAGAGAATTATTCAGCAAAGGTAACTAACATAGATGCTAATGCCTGTGATCTGGGTTAGAATTCAGCTTCTTCAATAGCTGATGATTGTGCTTTATTCTTTCTGGCCTTTTTTTTTTTTCACTCTGTCATCCAAGTTATAGTGCAGTGACTCAATCGTAGCTCACTGCAGGCCCAAACTCAGGTGATCAGGTCATCCTCCTGCCTTGACCTCCCAAAGAACTAGGATTATAGAGTGTTGAGCCATAATGCCTGCTGGTTGTTACGTTTAACATGTGTCTCCAAGTGTAGCTCTGGGCTGTCCCAGTGGACCTAAAAGTTTTACATGGTACCTATTATAGCCAGGTCCTACAGATGTGCTCCTTCCCCTCAAATGTATAATGTAAGAAATGTGGGGGCATGGAGTGATAATTGGGTCTTTGCTGTCAGTTAGCAGTGTTGCATGAGTCCAGGCTCTGCCACTCACTGTAGAAAGGGGATCTTCTACAAGTCACTGAGCTTCTCGGGGCCTCACTTTCCTTATCTATAAAATAAGGTACCTGGTCTACATTCCCTGTAAAGTACCTAACAGCTCTCAGTTTCCATGAAGCCCAGATGTTCTACTCAAGGAGCTTAGAATCTTCACACTTTCATTTTCAAGGGAAAATAAAACTCTCAAAATATTAGAAACCATTGCTAAAAGCCTCTATTGTTTTAATCTATGAATTTTTAAATTCTGTCTTGATTACAAAATAGTCATCAAAAGAGTGACAAGAAGACCAGTTAATAAACATTCAAGATCTTATTCCTTAATGAATAACCAGCCAGGGAAAAGATGGACATAGGCATTAACACAGTCCACTCTCCCTGAATGAATACAATATAGGAGTCACTCTAGGATATGGAAAATAAAGCATCACCCCAAGCTACCATTTGAGGATCAATAGATCATTGAATGGTGCTTCAATTCCTACATATATTTTGAGACTGTTTTTTGGAATTGCAGATTAAGTCATCTCTCTGAGTCCCAAGCGAAGAGTTATCCACAGTGCCCCTCTCAGGATGTAGCATGAGGGTCTAGGTCCTCTTTAGTGTCCGGACAAGGTACACACACTAGTAATGCCCCTTAAGCCTGCCCTTTTTCAGTTCTGAAGAAAGCACTTTCCCTGTCCTCACAGCTAAATCTCCTGTCTCTTCTACTTTACAACCTGGAGGAAAGCTACATGCTCTGAATCAGCCTGGCTTAGCCCTTGATATGCAAAGAGCTTTGCATGTGAAGCATAGTATATGCAAAGTTGTGGAGTCAGCACACCCTTTCTCTTTCAACAAAGTCTATCTTGTAAGCCTTTTGTTCAAGACTCAGAAATACAGTGTATTATTTTTGGAAGATAAAAGTAGAACACTGAGTTTAACAATAGATGCCTCTAAACAAATAGAGATAAAATCATATACCAGAAAAGCCAAAAGAATTGGCTCGGTGCCCATAGGATAGTGGTTACGGCACCAGCTACATACACTGAGGCTGGAGGGTTTGAACCCAACCCGGGCCAGCTAAAGAACAATGACAACTGCAGCAAAAAATAGCCAGGCATTATGGAGGGTGCCTGTAGTCCCAGCTACTTGGGAGGCTGAGGCAAGAGAATCACTTAAGCACAAGAGTTTAAGGTTGCTGTGAAGTATAATGCCATGATACTCTACCCAGGGTGACATGGTGAGACTCTGCCTCAAACAAACAAACAAAAACTTGAAAGAATTATTTCCACGTGTATCTCTTTTGCAAAAGTAATTGCCAGTGGAGTAGGCCCCTACACCAATGTGACACTTTCCTATAACTCTCCTTCTCCATTAAGCTTAGGCTGCCTTTCTTAGAAATATCCTCTTCTGAAGCCTAAATTTCAGTACCATTTCAACCAGATTTTACTTAGGTAAAAATTATAACATCAGAGATTGGAGTGCCATTTTCCCCCAATGTACCATCTCTCCTCAGTGTCAAAACTTTCTCCCAGATAATCTGGTAAAAGTACAGGTACCATCGACATCTAATATGAACCAGCTTAAGTACTAAGTCCTTGGCTTGTATTGGCTCATTTAACCCTCTCAGAAGCTCTATGTGGTAAGTTTCCCATTTGACAAGTAGGAAACTGCATCCTAGAAAGATGAATTAATTACCTAAGAGCAGACAGCTAGAAAGAAGTGTATCTGGAATTTCCCTAGACACACATGCGGCCTTGTGAACTCTGACAGTGATGCCAACATCCCAAAAGGTGAAGTAAGGTTATAATTTTCTCTCATAATGATTTTTTATTCTTTTTTCTCATCTAAAAAATTTGCATACTCAAATCTTACAAGACCATGCACTCACGAGGGTAGCTATTATTCCCCATTGTTTTCTAAACAGCAAGACCCTTTTCATTAAATGACTTCTTGAGTAAAAGCTTAATATATAAAACATGTCCAGCAGGGGGTGCTCACTTGAAGTGAAGGGGTAGATGGGCCAGTCATGGAGAGGTGTGGTGGGGAGGAAGGCCAGCCTGACTTATGTTCTTCAAGGCAGCTCTGCTACAACTTTGAAACATCAGACCACCATTTGAAGTGCATCTCTTGCTGTCTCTTCAGTGTCCAAACTTTCTCCCGGATGATCTGGCAGAACTATAGAACATCAGACCTGGAATGAATCTTACAAAACACCTGGCTCAGTGTTTACCTGGCATGGGCAGGTAGTGGAACAGGTCAGGAGTGGGCTTCTTGTCCCATTCTACTTCACAGTGCACTGCTCTTTAGAAAAAGCTTCCTTTTGCAAACCAAGCAAGACTCCTTAAAAGCAAGATTTCTAAAGGATTTCAGACTAAGAGCATGTCTTTCTTTGATGCTTTTGGAAGTAAATACCTTTAATCAGGCAGTGATTCTCCAACTGAACCACATTCTAAACCACTCCTTACTCATTTAGAGTGAGACTCGCCTGCTTTACCCACTCAGCTAAATCACGCACTCTCGGAGGCAGCTGTGTTTATAACACCTGATTTACAAAGTGGCTACTTCCTTATAGGTTTAAAAAGGAATCAGACTTACTCAGATTGGCAGCCTATAAGCTTCATGAGGGTAATGACTCGATGGCATGTGAACCTAGCATCAGGCACCCTGGGGCAGAGTAAGCCTTCAATACTGCACATGTTCGCTTAATTAATAATGCCATGAGTGAGTACTCTAATAAACTCACTCAGACACTAAGAGTTGGAAGTATAGGTCTGCCTGCTTGCGTTTCAGTAAGGAAAATGATGTATCATAAGCAATAAGCCTTGGGTCATTACTTTACAATCTACAAAATAGAAAAGTATACAGATTTGGTAATAGTTAGCCATTGTATCTGATTTATTTTATTTTGTTTTATTTTATTTTTATTATTGGGGATTCATTGAGGGTACAAGAAACCAGGTCACACTGATTGCATTTGTTAGGTAAAGTCCCACTTACAATTGTGTCTTGACCCCAAAAGATGTGTCACACACCAAGATCCCACCTCCCTTCCTCCTTCCCTCTCTCAGCTCTTCCTTTTCCCCACCACTCCCTCCTTCTTTCTCTCTCTGCTCACCCCTTCCCCCATCCCCACCATGTCATTAATCGTCATTAATTGTCCTCATATCAAAATTGAATACATAGGATTCATGCTTCTCCATTCTTGTGATGCTTTACTAAGAATAATGTGTTCCACTTCCATCCAGGTTAATACAAAGGCTGTAAAGTCTCCTTTTTAATGGCTGAATAGTATTCCATGGTGTACATGTACCACAGCTTGTTAATCCATTCCTGGGTTGGTGGGCATTTAGACTGTTTCCACGTTTTGGCGATTGTAAATTGAACTGCAATAAACAGTCTAGTGCAAGTGTCCTTATGATAAAAGGATTTTTTTCCTTCTGGGTAGATGCCCAGTAATGGGACTGCAGGATCAAACTGGAGACCTAGCTTGAGTTCTTCAAGAGTTCTCCATACTTCCTTCCAAAA
>CAUYRH010032379.1:0-19436 GCA_963574655.1 Perodicticus potto | reverse complement strand
AAAACAAAGAAACACCAATGAGACCAGAGTTGAAGTTTTAATCATATAAAAAACCGTTTCAAAGCTCTGGACTTTTTATTTCTTTTACTTATTTGTTTTTTATTTTTGAGACAGAGCCTTAAGCTGTCATCCTGGGTAGAGCGCCGTGGCATCACAGCTCACAGCAACCTCCAATTCCTGGGCTCAAGCAAGTCTCTTGCCTCCGCCTCCCAAGTAGCTGGGACCACAGGCGCCCACCACAACGCCCGGCTATTTTTTGGTTGCAGCCGACATTGTTGTTTGGTGGGCCCGGGCTGGATTTGAACCCACCAGCTCAGGTGTACGTGGCTGGTGCCTTAGCCCGTTGAGCCACAGGCGCCGAGCCACAGGATACAAAATTAACACTCACAAATCTGTAGCCTTTATATATACCAATAATAGTCAAGGGGAAAAAACAATCAAGGACTCTATTCCCTTTACAATAATGCCAAAGAAGATGAACTATCTGGGAGTGTATCTAATTAAGGATGTGAAAGATCTCTATAAAGAGAACTATGAAACCCTGAGAAAAGAAATAGCTGAAGATGTTAACAAATGGAAAAATATACCATGCTCATAGCTGGGAAGAATCAACACTGTTAAAATGTCCATACTACCTAAAGCAATCTACAGATTTAATACAATCCCCATTAAAGCACCTCTGTCATACTTTAAAGACCTGGAAAAATTAGTACTTCATTTTATATGGAAACAGAAAAAACCTTGAATACCCAAGACATTATTCAGAAATAAAAACAAATCTGGAGGAATCAGGCTTCCAGACTTCAGTCTATACTATACATCAATAGTGATCAAAACAGCATGGTACTGGCACACAAATAGAGAGGTAGATGTATGGAACAGAATTGAAGACCAAGAGGTGAACACTTGTCATTGACAATGATGACACTTATCATCATTTGATTTTTGATAAGCCTATCAAAAACATGAATTGGGGGAAAGATTTCCTATTCAACAAATGATGCTGTGTAAATTGGCTGGCGACCTGTAAAAGACTGAAAGTGGACCCACACTTTTCTCCAAAAAAATTGACTCTCACTGGTTAAACGACTTAAACTTAAGACATGAAACTATAAACAATTTTAGAGAGCATGCAGGGGAAACACTTTTAAAAAATGGCCTGGGAGAATACTTTATGAGGAGGACACCCCAGGCAACTGAAGCAACATCAAAAATACATTACTGGGATCTGATCAAATTAAAAAGCTTCTGCACTGCCAGGAACACACTAAGTAAAGCAAATAGACAACCCTCAGAATAAGAGAGAATTTTTGCAAGTTATATTTCTGACAAAGGTCTAATAACCAGAACCCACAGAGAACTCAAACTTACTAATCAGAAAAACACAAGTGCACTTATGGTGCATCTTAGAAGGGACAGGTGAATCCTACTAAATGCAGAACACAAATGTTTTCACATAATAAACAAGAAAATCTCATGAAGGTTATGTCGAACAGTTGGATGAAAATATTTCAGATTGTATATGAAGCCCACACACTGTACCCCATGATTGCACTAAAGTACACAGCTATGATTTAACAAATAAATAAATAAAACCAAGTGATCCCATTTCATTGTGGGCAAGAGACATGAGCAGAAGCTTCTCTAAAGAAGATAGATGCATGGTCTACAGACACATGAAAAAATGTTCATCACCTTTAATCATCAGAGAAATGCAAACCAAAACCACTCTGAGATACCATCTAACTCTAGTAAGAGCAGCCCACATCACAAAATCCCAAAACTACAGATGTTGGCATGGATGTGGAGAAAAGGGAACACTTCTGCACTTCTGGTGGGAATGCAAGCTAGTACATTCCTTTTGGAAGGAAGTTTGGAGAACACTCAGAGATCTAAACGTAGACCTGCTGTTTGAACCTGCCATTCCTCTTCTAGGTGTATATCCAAAGGACCAAAAATCACTTGGCAATAAAGATATTTGCACCAGATTGTTCATTTCAGCTTAATTCATAATTGCCAAGTCATGGAAGAAGCCCAAGTGCCCATCAACCCATGAATGGATTAATAAATTGTGGTATATGTATACCACGGAATACTATGCAGCATTTACAAAATGGTGACTTTTTTTTTTTTGCAGTTTTTGGCCAGGGCTGGGTTTGAACCCGCCACCTCCGGCATATGGGGCCGGCACCCTACTCCTTTGAGCCACAGGCACCACCCAAGACTTTACCTCTTTTATGTTTACATGGATAGAGCTAGAAAATATTCTTCTTAGTGAAGTATCTCAGGAATGGAAAAAAATATATCCAATGTACTCAGTACTACTGTGAAACAAATTTATAATCACTCACACTTGCATATGAAAAATGAAACACAAGTATAGCCTATGATGAATGAGGGAAGGGAGAAGGAGGGTAAGGGGGAGGAGAGGGTCGATAGAGGGAGGGTTAGTAGGGGGACCACACCTATGGAGCATACTGCAAGTACAAGTTGGATCTATCAGGTAGAACACAAATGTCTTAATGCTGTAATTGGGTAAATGAGGTGAAGTCTATGTTGATTAATAGGATGTAAGCACTCCAATTTATACAAATACTAAACACATTGAATCCCATAATGACATAAATGTATTCATGATCTATGTACAAATGACTTAATAAAAATAAATAAAAAAGAAAAAAGAAAAATGAATGAAAGATATGAATAAGAAATTCAGAAAAGACTAAAAAATATGAAAATTTTCAGGTTTGTTAATAGCCTGAGATACAAATTAAGCAAGCCCGAGGCCATGAGACTGGCAAAGATTAAAAAGAATGACAGTACTTAGTGTTGGTAATGGTATGGAAAAGGGTCCTCTGTACATGCATGTTGACAACATTAAGTGACACTACATTTTCAGAGAAATGTGGTGATTCATATGAACTGACCTCAACATGTAACTACCCGTGACCTAGTCATTCGACTGTGGGAATTTATCCTGACAAAAAAATACGCTCAAAGATTTACCTACAAAGGCATGTATTGTAGCAAGGTTTATTTATTTTTTTTTTATTTCACATTAATATGAGGGTAAAAGCAATTAACTTACAATGTTTGTGGATACATCCTTTTCCATTCTTGTGATACCTTACTAAAGAGAATGCTCTCCAACTCTATTTAGGTTAATAAAAAGACATAAAACCTTCATCATTTTTATGGCTAAATAATATTCCATAGTATACATATACCACAGTTTGTTAATCCATTCATGAGTTGTTGGGCACTTGGGTTGTTTCCACATCTTGGTGATTGTAAATTGAGCTGCAATAAACAATCTAGTGTAGATGTCCTTATTATAAAATTATTTTTTTTCTTTTGAGTAGATACTTACTAATAGGATGTGGAATCAAATGGAAAGTCTATTTTGAATTCTTTGAGGATTCTCCATACTTCATTCCAAAGAGGCTGTATTAGTTTGCAGTCCCACCAACAGTGTAAAAACATTTTCTTCTCTCCACATCCACACCAGCATCTGCATTTGGGACTTTGTGATATGTGATGGACTATTCCTACTGGGGTTAGGTAATACCTCAGGGTGGTTTTGATTTGCATTTCTCTGATGATTAGGGACAATGAGCATTTTTTCATATGTTTTTTGGCCATTCTTCTGTTTTCTCTAGAGAAGATTCTGTACATGTCTCTTGACAAGTGATAGATGGGGTTGTTCACTCTTTTTTTGTTGATTAATTTGAGTTCTCTGTATATTCTAATTATCAACTCTGTCAGATTTGTAACATGTAAACATCTTTTCCCATTCTGAAGGTTGTCTGTTTGCTTTAATTGTTGTGTCCTTAGCTGTGCAGAAGCTTTTTATCTTAACAAGTCTTATTTATTTATTTTTGTTGTTGTTGCAATTCCCAATGGAGTCTTCTTTAGAAAATCTTTCCCTAGGCTGATATCATCAAGAGTTTTTCCCAGGCTTTCTTCTATGATTTTCATTCTTTCATGTCTTAGATTTAAATCTTTTACTCATTGTGAGTCAGTTTTTATACGTGGTGAAATGTGTGGGTCCAGTTTCAGTCTTTTACATGTGATTATCTAGTTTTCCCAGCACCATTTATTGAATAGGGTTTTTTTCCCCCACTGTATTTTTTTTTTTTAGCTGATCAAAAATCAGATGGCAATAAGAAGCTAGTTTCATCTTTAGGTTTTCTATTTGGTTCCATATGTCTATGTCTCTATTTTTGTGCCAATTCCATGTGGTTTTGATAACTGTGAACTTGTAATATAACCTGAAATATGATAAAGTGATGCCTCCAGCTTTGTTTTTATTACTAAGAATTGCCTTGGCTATATGGGGTTTTTCTGGTTCTATACAAAATAAAGAACTATTTTTTCAAGTTTTTCAAAGTATGATGTTGGTATTTTAATAGGGATTGTATTCAATTTGCAGATTGCTTTGGGTAGTATAGACATTTTAAAAATGGATTCTTCCCAGCCAAGAGCATGGTATATTTTTCTATTTGTTAATGTCTTCTACTATTTCTTAGGGTTTCTGTTAGATATATTCCAAGGAATTTCATTTTCTTTGAAACTACTGTGAAGGGAATTGTGTTCTTGATTTGCTTCTCAACTTGACTGTTACTGGCACACAAAGGCTATTGATTTGTGGGTGTTAATTTTATACCTGAGACATTACTATGTTTCTTGATCACTTCCAGGAGTCTAGTGGTTGAGTCTCTGGGGTTTTCTAAGTACAAGATCATATCATCAGCAAACAGCATGAGTTTGACCTCCTCTGTCCCCACTTGGATGCCCTTATTATCCCCTTCTCTTGCCTGATCGCATTGGCTAGAACTTCCAGAACTATGTTGAAGAGTAGTAGTGATAGTGGACAGCTTTGTCTGGTTCTAGTTCTACGTGAAAAAGCTTTCAGTTTTACTCCATTCAGTATAATATCAGCTATGGGTTTGTCATAGATGGCATCTACCAGTTTAAGGAATGTGCCATGTATGTCTATTTTCTTAATTGTTCTTTTTACAAAAGGATGCTAAATTTTGTCAACTGCTTTTCGTGCATCTATTGAAAGGATCATATGGTCTTTGTTTCTGCTTCTATTTATATGGTGAATTACATTTATGGATTTGCGTATGATAAACCAACCTTGCATCCCTGGAATAAAACCTACTTGATCATGATGTATTACTTTTTCAATGTGTAAGTGTATTCTATTTGCTAGGATTTTGTTGAGTATTTTTGGATCATTATTTATTAGCAAATTTGCTGGGTCCTTTCTTGGTTTTGTGATCAGGGTGATATTTGCTACGTAAAACATGTTGGGGAAGTTTCCTTCCTTCTCAATGTTTTGGAATAGGTTCTGCAGTATAGGTACAAGCTCTTCTGTGAAGGTTTGATAAAATTCTGTTGTGAAGGTATCTGGTCCAGGCTTTTTTTGTTGGGAGCTTTTTAATTATTTCTTCAATTTTGGTGCTTTATATTTGTATATTCAAGAGAGCAATCTCTTCCTGGATAAGTCTAGGGAGGTTGTATGCTTCCAAATATTAGTCTATTTCCTCCACATTGTCAAATTTCTGGGCATAGGGTTTTTGGTAGTAATCAGAAATGATTTCTTCTATCTCTGTAGTATCTGTTGTTATTTTCCCTTTTTCATTTCTGATTAAGGTTATTAGTTTCTAGTAAATTGGCCAAAAGTTTATCAATTTTGTTTATCTTTTTGAAGAATCAAATTTTTATTTTCTGAATGATTCCTTTGTTTTCAATTTCATTTATTTCTGATTTAATTTTAGTTATTTCATTTTTTCTGCTAGGTTTAGGATTGGATTGCTCTTCCTTTTCCATTTCCTTCAGATCTTTCACATCCTTTGTTAGATAAACTCCCAAATATTTCATCTTCTTTGGTACTACTGTGAAAGGGATAGAATCCTTGACTGTTTTTTCAGCTTGACTATTATTGGTATATGTAAAGGCTACAGATTTATGAGTGTTGATTTTGTAGCCTGAAACACTGCTATATTCCTGGATCACTTCTAAAAGTTTCATAGTAGAATCCCTGGTTTTTTCCAGATATACGATCATGTCATCTGCGAAGAGTGAAAGTTTAATCTCTTCTGATCCTATGTGGATACCATAATTTCTTTATAGGTGGGATCCCCTATGGTAACTGCCACACAAACCCTTGGGATGCTCTGTTCTGGTTTTTCATGTTGCCAGAATTTTTCTGATGGTTCCTCCTCATGTGTGCTTTCTTTTTGTTCACTTCCTTCCTCTACTTTTTCCTCTCATTTCCTTCTTCTCCTTAATTTTCCTTATCTCTATACTTGGGTATTGGAATGGCCTCCTCCTCAGCTCTTGGGCTCTCGCACTGTCTCATTATGCCCCCAGAATGATGTTTCTAGGTGGGACAATCCACCAAGAGGTGGCTGGAGTCCACTTTCCCAATCTCACTGAGAGTGGCTGGTGAGGAGATATCTCTAGTCTACCATCTTGGGCTTTCCTGCACCAAAGCTTAAAATAGAGAAAACTTATTAATAGCCTTAAAATGCAACAACAATAAGGTCCACTAATATGTGATGCATTTTTATATAAGTATAACACTATGCAGTTATATGAGAAAAATTTAAAGTATACAAAATATATGTACAATACAATCCTATTTCTATGATTCTCCAACTGCTCCAAGTCACCTCTCAGTGCTGCAGCAAACTCAGAGGGTGCCATAGGATATTTTAATTCTTTTGTAAAAACAAGGTGCTACTTTATATTATTAGATGCTACATGACCTACAAGCTTGAGTTAGTTCACAGTTTCAACACTAAATGATTCTATATTCTTTTATACATGAGATGTGATTTTTGTATTTCCCATTATTCTTCTCTGTTTAACAAGTATGGCAAAAATAAAATAAAATTATATACCAAGATGTGTTGTGTATTTGGCTGCAGCAGAAAAACCAAATGGGCTGAGCGCTTTTCCCCCACTCCTCTCCCTTTATCCCCACCTCAGCTTGTCTGCACATTACAGGCAGCCTGGGAGAGGAGTAAGAGAGGGCCCTGCTCCTAGAGACAGCACAGGACTTTCAGGAATATACTGGACCTGAGAGCATCATCCCTGTCATGGCTGCACATCAAAGAGGCATCAGGCCCTCAGAGGTTGGACCAGCAACATTGAAAGGACCAGCCTTGAACACAAGTCCCCTAAGTGGCAAATGGAAGCTACAGAGTCACCGGATGTCAAGGGGCCACAGAGTTGGTTATTCCAGAGCTCCTGTCCCTCTAACCTCACCATAATGATGTGGTTCCTAGAATGGGCACAAAACCTCTACTCTCCAGCAATCACTGACTTCCTCACTACCTCCACTGTTGGGTGCAGCTGGTGGCTCTCTGCTGCCTCCACACCAGTATGTCGGCACACAGGACCCTCAAGCTGCATCCTTAATTCTATAGATGCACCACATCTGAGACTTGTCACCTATCCTTGAGTGCCCAGACAGGTGATGGGAAGAAGCTTTCTGCCTCTTGCTTGCCTCATGTACTCTTGTTCCTAAAATCTCATTCAACACCATGGACTTGAGCTTTGACAAAATAAAAGCCAACACCAAATCAGGCAAGTGACTTCTGCTTACATCCTATCCATGCAGTTCCACTGAGGCAACAAAGCCCCACACCTGATGCCCACTAAAGTGGGAAATAGGTAGAGAGGAAAAACCCAGAGAGGGAAAAAAATCAAGAAAAACAAATTATCTGAAAATGATTGCCCACAGACAATATTTGTTTAGCTGTGCTAGCTTGATAGGTTTGCAAACCAGAGGAATGTTGAATAGTATTTCATCCACTGATCTCCAGATTCAGTCAGGCCATACAACAGAGAGCAGTATGAACAACTCCAGGCAGAAAAGTGTGGAGAAGTGACCTTCAGGCCCAGCATGGCAAAAGCTCCCACCCATGGGCTTCCTCCTGTTAGAGTTAAGCCATAATTGATCACCACAACAAATCAATGTAAGTGAGGTCCCCTCTAAAGCTCTGTACAAACCAACTTTGTAATGAAATATGAGCTTGTGAAGTTTCTCATTTTGTACTATTCTGACATTTCTTGCAATGTGATTAAAATATAATAAGATCAAATAGAAAATACTATTTGCTCAATCACCTCCAAACCTAGCATAGTCAATAGTCCAATTCCATCCAGGAAGAAAAGTCATTTCTAAGACTCCATAAAGAAGCTCACATTTAAATTTCATGTTCTCTGCTGTTACTGTGAAAAATTACATGTTTTAAATGTAGGACAAATACAGGGCAGGCCAATTCTTGTTATAATAAATTTTTTTCCAACATCCCTGGTAAATAAAATCTCCAAGCCCTAGCCAATGAATGGCTGCTTCAAGGTTCATTCAATAATACATAATTCTAGTACAAATAATGATTTTTCTCAATGCTTTTGAAGTCTAATTCAAGCCCCATTTCCCTTGAGAAAACCCAGATCCCAATAACCATTTTCTTCCGTACTTCTTAGAATACATACAGCCCTAAATTGTCCCTGGCTATTAGGTACATGTACCTTCTCTTCTAGCCTGACAGTGTAGCTCCTCAAGGTCAAGGGACACTCTATCCCTTCTTTAACATCCTCCAAAATGCCTGGATTCCTGGGTACCTGGAGCAGTGTTAGGCAGGCTGTAGGTGCTTGACAGCTATTTACTGAGCCTGTAGTGATGGCATTTAACCCATGGCAAGCTTTCTAGCCATTCATCTCCTGTAGTCCACATCACACCAGTCATTTCTAGTGAAGACATTATGTTATTCTCTGAGACCTCAACACACACAATCATTTTACACATTGTCAGCTGTATCTATTAATTTTCTTACTGTCAGAGACAGTTTAGGGAGCCTTTGTGGAAACGTCTGAGGATTTGTAAAATGGAAGCCTGTTTGTTTGGCTTCCCCTGACACACGGACTTAGAAACTGTGCAATTTTTAAGTACGAGAGTGAGCTCTATGACTTACAGATAATTGACTCTGGGAGGCAAAAACATAACTTAGAAAGGTGCATTTTCTCAATTCACTAGGAGTTTCCAATCCACAGACCCCTTGAAGAATAAACCTAAATCTTTAGTTGAGATCTTTTAGATCTAGACCATCCTTAATCCCTAACAAACCACAGGCTAGACCAGCCTCCAGACTTCAATGCCCTAACCATGGAAAGAGGACTTTTCCATGCTTTTAAAGTCACATGTGATGTCTAGACAAAACAAGGGCCAGCATAAGTCAGCTCATAGCATTCCAACATCCGGATACAAAGTGATAGTACCCATTTTGTTGCCCCAAACTTTTGTTTTTCACTTGCTTTGGGCTATGAAGTCAACTCACTGACTTCTAAGACAGAGAGGATCCTTAGAAGCCAGCATGTCCTGGCCTTGTATGTCAATAAGAAAGTATTCAACGCAAGAATAAAAAACTCCAACTCAAATTGACTGGAATGATAAAAAATTATCTGGCTCCATTTCCTTTTGATTCTTTATGCTCTGCTGCCCTCCATGATCAACTATCTTCAGATTAGCTTCCCCCATGATCACGGAATGGCTGCCAATAGCAATAAGGGCCTCATGCCTCACTTTTCACATTCAAAGGAAAAGAGAGTGTCATTTCTGAGACCACTGAACTAAAGCCCTAGGCTTTGTTCCAATCGGACCATCTCTATCTACTCCTCCAGCAACGAGGGGAAGAGGAAGGATGTTTCTGACTGATTTGGACCAATCATGTCCACTCAAACCATGAGGCTATTAGACTTGGGGGAGTGTGGGGTGGATGCTGGTAAGGCAACCACAATGTCCATTCCCCTGTGCTTCTGAGCAAGATGGCCCTAAGCTCTCCAACCTTTCTCCCATTCCTGATAGTCCTGCCCTCTTTCTTGGAAGGGCTTTGGGTCCTAGAGTACTATTTTCAGTGGAATTCAGTCTAAGCCAAACCTCAGGAGGCCCAGAAATGAGAAGAATCACTCATCTCCCACCTGGGATCATGAATCACAAAATTACCAGCCACTTCGTACAGTGATTCCTCTATTAACTAGAATATTCCCAGTAGCCCATGTAGTGTGTCTATAACTCTGGGATAGGCTACTGACCATGTGTACCTGTAAGAACAGCCAGTCACTGCTCGGCCTAGCCCTTCATCAGTAACCAATGCTTGTTCTCTGTAAAGGGCCAGATTATCAGGGTAGGGCACAGATGGGTAGGGTAGGGCACACCTCTTTCCTCAACTTCCTTGACAAACAATTCTCCTGACAGTCTCACAACCCTGCTGAGCCTGCTCCATGCATTCCCAGGCTCCTGATACCTTCGACTGCCCTTGCATTTCCTAGACAACCCCAGTTTACAAGCAGTCTCTGCAGGGCCAGCTGACAGATTATAAATGCATAGACCCACAGCCCAGACAGGAGGATCCTATCCAGCACCTTCAGCTGGGTCTTTTTCCCCAGTGCCTTCACATTTTATAGTCTCTTAAGCCCAGACACAACTCCTCTCTACCTCCCCCAATCAACACGGGGAAAAGGGAAATCAAACAACATTGGTAACCTTTCTGCAGAAAGAGGGACGAAAATTCAGAGTGAGGAGGCAGGTGGTCCAAGTACACCAACGGCCAGAGGCAGATCCAGGCCCCAGGAGCTCTGACCCTGCTCCTCCTCTGCTGACTGCCTCATTCAGGGCCCAGGGTAGCCCCCAGCAGAACTTCTAGAACAAAGAAATGTGGCAGCAGGCTGGCCCATGCTCTGCTCACCAGAGCCTGAGCCAGCCCAAGGCGACTGCTTCCCACTACGGAGTTGCTTCAGAAGTACTTTGTACTATAGTCCCTGTCTGCAGCATCTGGGACTGGACAGAGCCCAAACCTTCTCCAGGCTCAGAGGTAACTGTCAAAGAGTAAGCCTCAGAAAATCCAATTTGTCTTTCCTCTTGCAATCTTTGCTTTAGTTATTGCTTTGAGATTTCCTTTGCAGTGATGTGGGTCTTTGATTCACAGTTTGGGTCTTTAGTAAATACAGACTTTTTTTTCCTCCTCCATGCCCAGCTCCCAGCCCAGCCTTACTAGAAAACCAAAGTATCTTCTTTCCTTTAGGGAAATGTTAGGCAGAGTGCTCCAGAATCAGAAAAGCCCAAGTTCAAGGTCTGGTGCACCCATTTTATTCACCCACTTATGGAATCATTCAACCCCCAAATATACACTGAGCACCTAGGACAAACCAGGCACTGTTGCAGGAGCTGGGGACATGGCAGAGAACAAGCCGAAGGCCCATTTTCATGAATCAACTCACCTCCTGGCCCCATGCTCCAGGTGAGCCAAAGAGTTGCCTCTCAGTTCTTTTGCAAATCTGAAGAAAAGCCCTAGACTCTCTCCCCTCCCCCAAAATACCTATAAACACAGGCATGCAAAACCACGTGCCTTTTCAGAGGGCTGGTGGATCCCTGAAGCCCATAAGTGGACTCCCTGAGGTTTGAGAACACCAGGTTAAGAACCTCTGAGTGAAGAGAAAGCAGATACAAAGTCCTCTTCAGTGGGCAGAGCTCTCTGAGGGTTCTGTTCAAATACCACCTAGATCTGTCGAATTCCTTCAATGGATCACAGTCACATTCAACCCAAATCCTTAGATCTTGACTTTCCTGCATTCAAAAGACAGATTCTTACAGGTGAACTCCTTAAGATAAAAGAGCAGGAGAAATACGCATTCTGGAAGGTGAACTAACTTCCCTATGGGATTTAGGGATAGAAAATCCACATCAGACTTGCGAATTATCTTTTCCTCACATATGTGGGGTAACAATTTCTCTAGGTAAGCGTGACTATGTAGTCCCTGTGCTCCTGAAAAGTTATACCTGAATCAAAACCTTATAGATAAAACCACTTAGCATGCACTAAAGGAACTTGCTACTTTGTAAAAGCTGGCAATGAATTCCTCTGCAAAGCAAGGGAAACTTTGGAATGTACAAATTATTTCTCCACTTTGTTGGAGTGGATTTCTGTAGAACGGGTAACTCAAAGTAACAAATTCTGGGTGGGAACTTGGGGTCCAGGGGGTGGGATGCAAAGCATAGAATTTGTACTTATCACATATCTACGGATCCAAGAAGAGCTTTCCATAGAAAATATTACTTTATATCGTCTATTGCAAAGACCAAATTAACCAGTATATAGCTAAATCCTTTGCGGTGAAGAAGATGAGGATGTTCAGTGATCTGATCCGTAATGAAGACTGAAGGCATCCACCGTGGTGGATGGGGCAGGACAGGGGCTGACGCTAAGGAAACCCTGAGTCCCAACCAGCCTGGATTGTTGCCAGCAAGTAGACACCTCATCAGCTACTGACTGGCAGACACCTCAGGCCAATGTCAGGGTCTGTGTTACTGCCTGCCCGGGAACGAGCATTTAGTCTTAGCCTGCGCGGGACAGCAAGAAGGAGCCCAGAGACCTTCCTGAATAAATGGAATAAAATTTTCTCTACACTTTGCAGAAAACTGTCAGAACCAAAAAACTTGCCCAGCCATTGCTGCCGGCATATCTGCCAAGACAGTTTCATCTTGTATAAAGTTTGCTCTTTTACCTGCCCCGAGATCACTGCTGACCTATCTTATCTGCTATGCGGGGCTGCTGACAGAGCCACCAGGCAGCGAAAAGATTACCCCAATCTTCCCTCAGAGAACAGAGAGCCTTCTGTTATGGAGAAAAGGAAGGGAAAGCAAAGCCCCAATTTAGAAAGGCTTTGAGAAGTGTTTCAATGCAGGGAAGTTAGCTCCACGCTGGGGACCTGAACGCTCAGGAAAGACAGCCATTGTTTCCTGCATTTTACATCAGATGTTCAAGGCTTTCTGGGTCTGTCCTGAGAATAACAAAAATTGTTGTGAGAAGTCACATTGCTTCTCCAAATAGGACACAGAGCCTGTTACAAAGACATCAGTGCATCTCGACTTCCACTTGCTAAGCCTTACCAGCAGCTTCTGGCTTCAAAGAAGGCTCTTTGGATGATGCTGTCTAAATCCGGAAGAGAATCACATAGACCTAAATCTACTTGTGAGGCCCCAGGTACACATCAGAGGACAGGATTTGAAATCATTTCTGGACTCCAGAGATCAATCCCCATCTTTAGCATTCACCCAACCTCAGCAGGACACGGGGCCCAGCTGACCCAGAAACTATCCTACTTGTCACAGGAAATGGGACTCGGTGATGCTGGGGCAGGTGGGAAACGCGCTTAACAGCAAATATTCAGGGGATTGTTTATAAAGAGACAAGTAAGTGGCAGTGTTTTCTGTCATCATGGCTCTGACGCTGAAAAATCCCTGGGATTCTGTTTCATCCTTGATACAGAGTATTCAAAGAAGAGTGTCTTTTCCAGCTCTGACATGCTGGATACTTGGCCTCCTGAAAGCTTTACTCTTTAGGGCCTGATTTTCTCTGCCCTGCTCTCTTGCAAAGGCAACAGTGGCCCAAAGGCAGAACAGAGGAGCCCCTTCTCTGCCCAAAACAAACAGCCATCTATGAACTTTCTGTGGGGTTATAAGTGACAGCCATTGTTCATATCCACAGACAAGGATGTCCATCTCATTCTTCAAAAGTAAAATACATAAAATAATTCTTTAAAAATTACAGGTCTCCTTGATGTACATCATAAGAACAAGAATGACAGCTATAGAGATAACATACCAGTGTGACACCAGTTCGTCACTTAGCTGAACATACTGGGTTTGATCATGATACTCTTTTTAAATGTTCTTATTCTTAGTCATACATCATTTAGTTTACACTCACTCTGAACCATTGGTAAAGACAGGAAGCATATGAAACACTGATGTTAAAATACAACAAATTAATGAAGACTGTAAAAAAGCATAATCCTGCAAGATCATTCTAGGATGAATTTTGTCAGATAAATAAGTTGTGTCCATCTGATCAGAAATCATATATAATGCACCTAGATGTCTTTAGTATTTCCAAAATGGAATGTTTTAAAAAGAAAATATAGTGATAATTATATCCAATTTGGCTTTTTGTTTGTTAGAAATAAAGACTACCCACAGATGCAATACGTTATTTGTAGCTAAGTGTTTACAAATAACAGCATGAAGCCATCTCTCTTGTCTTGTCATTTAAAATATAGTGCAAATGTTATAAAAATAAACCATTTGTGCTTTTTAGTCCAAAATGCAATATTCAAAACACCAGGTCATGAAAGCAGCTTTTGTCTGTTTGATGTAGAACCATGTAGCTAAATTTCAATCTGCATTTTAATGTATATTCAGTCCCCAATAGTCTTAGCCCTCTTTGTGCTACTAAAACAGAATACCACAGGCTGGGTAATTTGTAATGAACGAAATGCATTTGGCTCATGGTTTGGAAGGCTGGGAAGTCCAAGATCAAGGAGTCATATCAGGTAAGGGCCTCATTGCTGTGTCATCCCATGGCAGAAAGTGGAAGAAAAAAGTGCACACTTATAAGAAAGCCAGAGCGGGCCAAACTCACTTTTATTACAAACCCAATCCCCAGATAACGGTATTAATCTCTTGTCAAAGGTCCACCTCTTAATATTGATACCTTGGGGATTAATTTCCAACACATGAATTTGGGGGGACACATACAAACCATAGCCCCAAAAAACATGTCATAATTTATTTGTTGGTAAAGCATGCTTTTTCTTATGTAACTAATTAAAAAGAAATTAAATTAACCAATGCCTGCAAGGCATTGACTATGGCACCTAATATGTAAACAGCATAAAGCAAATGTTAGCTATTTTCATTATCATTAAATCATCAGTTGTTACATGGGAAAATGCTTAATTTGTGCTAACATATAATTAATATTATTAAATGCTATTTGTGGGGAAAATGAATAAATATAAACATTAACAATACCTAATCTCAATTTTTAATTAAAGTTTTATCTTCATTACATACCACTCAAAAACAATTATGTGATTTTTTAAAACTTTTATGGAGGCTGGAAGATTAAATTACTACAAAAGACGTTCATATGATTAAAAAAAAAAAGTTGAGAAATAGCTGATGACCCTACTCAGTCTGTCCTGGTTTGTTCTCCTTATTTCTCTCCACTCTTCACTCTTGCTCTGTGCCTGGGGAGGCTGACCTATATAGATTTCAGCTCAGCCAATAGGAGGCACCAGGAGATTAGAAGGTAAGAAGGGAGAAAAGGTACAGTATTTATCCCCTAACTCCTCTCCTTCCAGGCATCAATTTCACAGTGGCCACATTTCTCTACCTAAAGCTGTAAGAATTTGAAAGACTCCTCTCGCTTGTCTGAAGCTTTCACTGGGTCCCAGGAATAGCTCCTTTCCTTCCCTCTTTCAATGTAGGAGAGGCAACAGCTTAATGCTCTTATTGTAATAGTTCCTGAATGCTTCACCATCTTTTCGTTGGTTCCCTTTGCCCAGCTCACACCTTTATAAAGAGTCTTTTCATTAACCTCTCTTTACTCTTTTAAGTATACCATTTGTCTCCTTTTACAATAATTAGTATTAGAAGTAACCCCAGGAAATAGGCCCTAAAAAAACAGGACTTGGGGATTGAGTTACTCACTTATTTGCTGAGAGCATGGACAGGCTTCTTTCTAAGAGTAGGTAGGTAGTAATAATGTGTGGCATTACAAGTCATATTATCACTGGTAATGGCATATGATGTTGGGCAGATAGAAGACAAGTGCTGGGAGCTGAAGTGGCTCTGACACTTTGTTACTATAACAGAAATGGTGATTACGAAAACTCTAGGACAGGCCAACTGCTTATGACTGCTCTAGAGCAAATATACACAATAAAAAGCAAAATGAAAACTACGAATTCCCAAGTAAAAGAAAGTGTAGAAAATCTGGAAGACTTTGTGGCAGTTTTTGAAGGAATTCCTCTGATTTTGAAGGAATCAAAATAGTTGATAGTAGTTGAGGGCAAGCATGGTTGAGGATCAAGGATAAACCCTAAATATAAGCATTATTGAGTTGTGGTGCTGATGAATATGCATTTGGGACGGGTTTCTTACACTAAGGCAGAGATTCTTCATAGGGAGTGATCTGCCTCCTGGGCAACATTTGGCAACATTAGAGACATTTTGGGTTACCAGAAATGTGGGCTGGGTACTACCAGTATCTAGTGGGAAGAGGCTACAGATGCCATAAAACATCCTAGAATGCACAGGATAACATCCCCACACACAGAACAATTATTTAGTCCAAAATAATCTCAGTAGTGCTGAAGTTGAGAAATACTGCTAAGGTAAAGGCAGGCACTGGTGGAGAAGTATAAAATCCTGATACATGGGACAGGAACATGATGTAGATGAGAACTGTGCATCCTTAAAGCTTCTTGAAATTTCTTTGCTGGCTGAAGCAGCCTCTCATCTTCATATAAGGAAAACCTTTTTCCCTTGCATAAAAACCTGGTATGTGGAGTTTTAGGAGGATCTGAAGAGATGGCTGACCAGAAACACCAGCTACCAGATCATCTCAGAAAAAAAGAAAAGCTTTAGATGAAAAAGAAAAAACAAACAAACAATCATAGATCAGATGCAATTCTGAGTGGGGAAAATGCAAGAACCTACAAGAGTTTTCATTCCACAGGAAGAAGTTTCAGGGCTGAACAAGAAGGGGCCAGGGTATGGGCCTACAGGCCAGATCCCATAGCCCCACACCTCGATCATATTTGCTTGGGGCATGGAGGGGAGATTTGTAAACTAATCTTATAAGGTAAAGAGCCCTTGTAGGCAGAACTGAAAAGAGAGTACAGTGTGGATCTAAGCCATAGAGCACTCAGAGGCCCTCTCCCCCATCCCCTCACAGGAAGGCCATGCTCCCAGCCCAGGGTGGAATCCTAGACAGGGAAGCTCCCAGCCTGCATTATAGGTTAACAGAAGCAGAAAACCGGAAATCAGGGGAGAGGGGAAAAGAGTGAAAACCACTTCTGACAACCAGATTGTGAATCTCAGATGGCCTCTACCTCCTCAAGCAGACTTTCTGGCTGGGCGAGGCCAATTCAGTAACTCTCAGGTGGCTTTCTCCAAGAAGCCTGGGAGAAGACCTTTAACTTCCACTGAAATAGCTACCTTATCAGCTTTTGTAGCTGACCTCACCTGACCTGGCCATGCCTACCCTCATTCCCCAACCTGCTCTGCTGTGGTGGAGAATAAGGACTCACCTGGAAGTTTCAGGGCCACCTGGGACATCTGAGTTCTCCTTCTGAGGAGCTAGCAATGGTGCTTATTTCTTTTGGCAAGCACCAACTACTGACAGGGAGTCAATTTGCATGGCCCTTTACAGGATTTACTGACTCAATAATACAGGATGTGGTTGATTCTCACTCACAAGCACCACCTACTGTCTCAGAGATCATACTGGGCATGCCAATATAATTTGCACTGTTAAGAAGACCATAAGGCTACAAAAAGAGAAAGGATCTCAAATACCTCCATTTTCCCTCATAAAGAGAGATAGGGAATCAAATAACTCACAACTGCTATAGACTAAAACAATTAGCAACTGAGAAAACCCGATGAGAAGGAATCAGCAAAGGACACTAGAGTATGAAAAATCAGAGTGGAAGGACACCTCCAAAAGGGAATACCAGCTCTCTAGTAATGGAAACCAACTAAAATGAACATACAGAAATAACAGATAATGAATTCCAAATATGGTTTGTAAGGAAGCTTAATGAAATCCAAGAGAAAGTGGAAAAGCTACTCAAAGAAACCAGAAAAACAATTCAGGAAACAAATGAAAAATTCACTAATGAAATCAAGTTATTATTTTTTAGAAAACAAATAGAACTTCTAGAAATGAAAAATTCATTTAAGGAAATACAAAACTCAGTAGAAAGTTTTAAGAATATACTTGAGCAGAAAGAAGAAAGAATCTCAGAGCCTAAAAAGAACTCTTTTGAATTAACTCAGTCAATCAAGAATAAAGAACAGAAAATTAAGAGGAATAAACAAAGCCTACAAGAAATTTGGGCTTATGTAAAACGGCCAAATATAAGAATCACAGGCAACTCAGAGGGTGAAGAAAACATGCACAAGGGCTGGAAAGCCTATTTGAGGAAATAATTGAAGAAAATATCCCTGGTCTTGCTAGATATTTAGGCATCCATGTACAGGAAGCTTAATGAACACTTGATTCTTTGCAAAGAGGCAACCACCAACTCACAGACTGGCTAAAGTCAACATAAAGAAGGAATTCCTGCAAACTGTGAGGCAAAAATGCCAAGTGACTTACAAAAGAAAACTCTTCAGGCTAATTGGAGACTTCTCAAGTAAGACCTGACAGGCCAGAAAGGATGAGGGCCCTAACTTCAGTCTTCTTAAATAGAACAACTGCCTGCCTAGAATTTTGTAAACTATGAAAGTAAAAAAAAAAAAAATACTCTTTTAGACAAGTAAACACTGAGAGAATTTTTCAAGACCAGACCTGCCCTTTAGGAAATACTCAGAACCACGTTATATATGAATAATGACAATAGACAGCCACCAGAGCAAAACCACCCAAAAGCTAAAGCTCAGAGTTCATATAAAACAAACAAGAGATAAAACAAAACACTAAGGTACTACCCCATAGGACAAACAGAACAGCATCCAACATATCAATTCTATTAATCAACATGGAAAGTCTGAATGCCCTGCTCAAGGGACATGGGATGGCTGAAAGGAAAAAAAAAAAAAAAAAACAAATATCTGCTGTCTCCTGGAAACACATCTAAGCCACAACCACTCATACAGACTCAAGGTGAAGGGATAGAAAAAAAATGTTCCATAAAAATGAAAACCAAGTTTGATCAGGTCCCAGTAGTGTATTTTTGATACTGCTTCAGTTGCCCAGGGGGTACTCCTCATAAAATATTTGCCCAGGCCAATTTCTTGAAGAGTTTTCTCTGCACTTTCTTTTAGTATTTTTATAGTTTCATGTCTTAAGTTTAGATCTTAAATCCAGTGAGAGTCTATCTTCATTAATGGTGAAAGGTGTGGGTCCAGTTTCAGTCTTCTACAGGTCGCCAGCCATTTCACCCAGCACCATTTGTTAAGTCGGGAATCTTTTTCCCACTGAATGTTTTCAATTGGCTTGTCAAAGATCAAGGTAAATATACATAATGGTAAATAGCTGGGTTCATCTCTTGGTTCTCTACTCTCTTCCATATATCTACCTCTCTGTTTTTGTTTTTGTTTTTTGTTTTTTTGTTTGTTTGTTTGTTTTTTATTTATTTATTTATTTATTTTGCAAGGTGAATGACTGTATCAATGAACGAACACAGTCCCCTCCGGAGCAAAGTGAATGGACACAGTCCATTCATGGAATTGAGGCCCAGGAAATTCACATGAAACTGACCTAGGCATAGGAAATGGGGGTTCTACATTTAGTCCCAAGTGCAAAGTGAAGGAGACACCAAGGAACAGGTGTCTCCTCGGCAGT
>CAUYRH010032378.1:0-36609 GCA_963574655.1 Perodicticus potto | reverse complement strand
TGTGGAAGTTGAGATTTGATAAAAAGTTTCAGGGTGAGTTTACTTTTGTGGTGGAGATTTATGCTGGTTATTATGGAGGGTAGGTCTGAGAACATCCTGGAGAGCTAGTTCAGTTATAGCAAATTTCTTCAACATGTGGATGTCGTTAAAGTATTTAATTTCTCCATCATAAATGAAACTCAGTTTAGCTGGGTACAAGATCCTGGGTTGAAAGTTCTTTTGCTTTAGGAGATTAAAAGTCAATGACCATTCTCTTCTAGCTTTAAAGGTTTGACCAGAGAGATTTGCAGTTATTCTAATATTCTTCCCCTTGTAGGTAATGGATTTCCTACATCTGGCTGCTTTCAGAATTTTCTCCTTCATATTAACTTCAGTGAAGTTAATTATGATGTGCCTGGGGGATGTCTTATTCAGGTTGAGTCGTGCTGGGGTTCTGAAACTGTCTGCTATCTGATCAGAATCTCTTGGCATGTCTGGAAAATTCTCTTTCATAATCTCATAAAGAAGAGACTCTATGCCTTGTGATGCCACTTCATCATTTTCAGGTATCCCTATAAGGCGAATATTGGTTTTCTTCGAGTTATCTCAGAGCTGTTTGAGAGAATGATCCATTTTTGCCTTCCATTTCTCTTCCTCTTTGGAAGTCTGGGAGCATTCGAAAGCTTTCCATGTCAGAAATCCTTTCTTCTGCTTGCTCCATTCTGTTACTAAGGGATTCTACTGTATTTCTCAGATCTTTGAGGGCTGCAACTTCTTGTCTCAGTGTGTCAAAATCTTTGGTCATCTTGTCTTTGAATTCGTTCAATTCTTGAGACATCTTTTGGGTCATCTTTTGGATTACTGCCTGAAATATTAATTCCATCTTTTCCTCCATTCCATTGATCTTATTTGCTATCCAGACTCTGAAGTCGATTTCTGACCTCTCAGCCATTTGCTTATGCAAGGGATCTTGCATTTACCTTGTCATTCCTTGGGGGAGTTGATGTACACTGATTATTCATGTTGCCAGAGTTTTTCTGTTGATTCCGCCTCATGATTATTTGTCACTGTTGCCTATAACCATCCTCAGAGTTGGGGAGGTGTCTCTCCCAGATCAGACCCCAGCAGGATCACACTGTTGTTGCTAGATCTTTGTAGGGAGTGACCCTGTGTAGCTTCTCTGGGACTGCCCCACCCAGGGAGTTCTGGCTGCAGGAGCAGCTCCAGAGTGTGGCATGCCCAGATCAAGCAGCAGGGCATGTGATGGGGCACTGGTGGCCTTTGCAAAGGAAGCCTATGCCTCTAGCAGTCTCTGGCTGGGAGGAGGGCTCCAGAGGGAGGGCGGCAGGCCTGGGGCACTGATCAGAGCCAGGCGGGGTCCTGGCAGGCTGCCGGCTGAGGCCGGGTGGGGCACTGATTGGCACTGGGTGTGAGTCTTGGTGGAATTCCTGGCCGCTGCTGGCAGTGGGTCAAGGCCTAGCAGGGTGCCAATCGGGGCCACTCAGAATTCCCAGCAGAGTGGAGTTCCTGGCCGCTGAAGGTGGCGGACCTTGGGCACAGATCAGAGCCAGGCGGGATCCCGGCAGGCAGCAGGCCGAGGCTGGGTGGGCCACAGATGGGTGCTGTTTGGGAGTCCTGGTGTATTTCCTGGCCACTGCTGGCGGCAGTCCAAGGCCCAGCGGGGTGCCGATTGTGCAAGTGGGGATCTGGGTGGAGAGGAGTTCCTGGCTGCTGTGGGAGATGGGCCTGTGGCATGGATCGGGCGGGTTGGACACAGATCAGTGGACAGGAGTCCCTGTGGACTTCCTGACCACTGCTGGTGGCGGGCCAAGGCCGGCGGGGGTCCTGGCGAAGTTCCTGGCCACTGCTGGCAGTGAGCCAAGGTCCAGCAAGGTGCCAATTAGGGCCACGTGGGGGTGCATCAGAGCTCCTAGCCTGGGGGCTGGCAAGGGCTTGGTGGGACCTCAGAGTCTCTTACTTGGTGGGCACCTGGTCCAGCAGGTAGGGAGGCTGGGTGCTGCTCAAGTCCTCCTCCCTCAGTTTCTGCAAAGGTCAGGCTTCCAGTGCATCAGGTAAGGGGGAAAGGGTGTCCTGGAAGTTCAGAATGGAGGAAAACTTTAGTTCAGTTTTTCTGCCTGAAGCTTGGTTTCTTGAAGTTGCTGCTTGCCTCAGAGGTGACCTGCAGTTATCACTTCTCTCTCTCTCTCTCTCTCAGCTGGGCTCCCAGTCTTCAGCTCAATTGGGCAGTTTCTGGAGATTGTCTTTCCTTTTGGACAGGAAAGGAAAGCCTCTGTTGGAAGCGGCTTCCAGTCAGTCATCTTACCCCAGGATCCAGTGTTGAATTTTAAAGAAGGCGCAGAACCTACAGAGTTCCTGCAGTAGTCTGGCTCCCTGGTACCCATCTCCAGCTCAGAAAAACAGTTCATCTCTAAAGACAAATGGCCTGGAGTAGAGGGTGTGGAAGCCTTCAAATCCACTCATATCCTCACGACCCATTGGCTCTGCTGATTTTCATCGCTTACTCACTGACATGTTGGACCCACCACCAATCCATTACTAACACGGGAGAAGCACTCTGGCTCCCTCTGACAGCTATGGGGAAAGCCCCACGGCTCGCACACACACTCTTGCACCTTCCTATTTACATATTTTAAAATACTTTTTTTCAAAAATAGGTCAATGATAAGCATCACTCATTACTTAATAAGATATGGAAGAGTCTTAAAATTTATATAAATACTTTTTGTCCCCCCAAACTCACATTCACAATATTTCCCCTTTTCTGATAATAGCAGGAAATTTTAGGCAAATCTTAGTCATCTATCCAAGGTAGATCATGTTAGTGACTCTCCAACTTGGTTGCATTGAGTTCCACCATCTATCAAAAATATTGATTCCATCAAATAGGGGGGAAAAAGTATTTTTTTCTTCCATAAGAAAATCTCTATTTTGATAGCTGCTCTATTTGTCAAGAACTTTAACTTTCGGGTATATCAAATATTGCAGTAAAAAAATACTGTTGGGAATAAATTGTATAATGATATGGCATTAATACTCAAATAAGTGAAAACAATGGTTTCTTATATTCCTGAGTTGTATCATGGTACCTTCCCAAGATTTTCTAATTTCACCTTGTGGATTTTGTGTGATCATACTCGTTTAGGAGTTGAGTTGGATCAAAGATTGCAAGCTCTGGTAAGTGGCCATTTATTTGCTTCTCAATTCATGCCAACACCTCATCACATGAGAATTATTGCTATAAGATATGTTGCTCACACCTGCTCCATGCAGCTTCTCCTGATCAGCCCCATTTTCCACACCTTCCCTGAGAGTTCTTCAGATGGAGACAGCCAATTGGTTTCTTCTTAGTGATAACACTTTTCTGGTAAAGTGATAGTCTTCTTAAGGTATCTTTCTAATCACAGAGACGTCTACTTCCATATTAGTCTATGAACTGCCTCCCCTTCCCCCTGGGCGTGGGTCCTGTAGTCCTCTCTAACCTGAGACAATACCATTACCAATGGTCATAGCAGACGAAACCAAACCTGGACTCGACACAAGCAAGGGCAAGCAGATTCTCTTTCCTAGAAAAATGTTAACTAGAAACAAAAGAGAATAGAGTCAGGCTATCTGACTATATGAGATTACATGAGGACTCAAACTAGGGGTGGACAAATTCAGCTATGCGTTTCAGAGATGCAAGGAAAGTGAAAAATAAAATAGACACATGGAGACAGGGTTGGGAGAAATGGAGAGAGTTTCTTTCAACTTCCTGATTCTAACTGTGCCCTGCTGCTTTTCATAAGACACTTCTAGAGTCTCATAATAAATTTGGTGGAGTAAGGGGTGGCAGTTGCCTTAAACTAGCTCAGAATTACTTTGCATTACTTGACACTACAGTACTTTAATGAATTCAGGTGGTTTACCCTTGGGAGGTTTGAAAATATTGGCCTGATCACCCCCATTTGAATACAAACTTTTCCAGAACTGGGGGCGGGCAGCCAGCCTCCTGCAGTTTGACACTCCCTAGTTCAGGGATGGGTGGGCAGTCCATGTTGCCAGCTGTCACAGGGGAGAGATGAGGTAGGGATTAGGACTGCAGGATTTCTCTGTACATCCTAATCTCTTGAGAAACTATCTCAGCAGTCTCAAAGGGCTCGAATTTCTTGAGGGAGTATCTAAGAATGGTGCACTGATTAATGGTCTCACACTTCTCAATAGCAAGTTTATGTATAAGCATATTATATATAATTTTTAACTATAATAGGACATTGGTGGGAATCTCTCTGCAGGCATCTTTTGATGACTTCAGTGCCAGCTACCAATTATCAAAGTTTTGTTTTGAATAGATTAAGTTACTCCATGTACAGAAACCAGCTTTCCCTTGTTAGATTTCATGTTTTACAGTTTTATCTTCATAAGTGTTTTAGTCTTGCATTCAGAGAAACTGCACCCTTGGCTTTAGAAGGGATGTCTTGCAACATACTTCTCCCCACAACCCGTGATTACTATTTCCACTAGGGTAGCTATGGCTTTAGTACCTTGGTGGATTGGAAGTCATGGGTCTTGGGTCCTGAAATTTTTTGAACTTGTTTTCATATTTTAAATTCCTATATTTATTCTTTCCTTAGTGATCAAATATGAGTTTTTTGATATTCTAGATTTAGGATTCTCAAACTGAGGCATACTTTAAAATTATTTCGAGACCTTGTTAAAATGTAAATTACTGGGTTCCACCCCAGATTTTCTGATTCAGTGTATCTGGGGTGAAGCCTGATCATTTGTAGTTCTCATACATTCCAAAATGATGCTATTGCTGCAAGTTAGGGGACCACACTTTGAGAATACTCTTTAGAGTATCACAGGAAGAATTGCTCTTGGCCTTCCCCATGTAGTACTCAAATCACCAACTTCTGATATTCCTCAACCACTAAACTAGTATCATCATACAAAACTCATCTGGTGAAATGTTTCTGAAAATTCAAGGATGTAAAGAGCCATTGTTTTCATTTACTCAAATATTAAAAGCCAAAACTCAATCTCAATAGTGTTAATACTTCCTACTGCAGGATTTGATATTCTTAAAAATTAAAGTTTCTGAAAAATATGATAATTATCAAAATAGGGATCTTATTCTTGATGAAACATAAATATTTATTTGTTTCTATCACAATGAAACCAATTTATTTTTGTTTAAAATAGGCATTTTTATGTAGAGTAAGCCAATTCAAGACCGTTTGAGATTTCTAGTAGTATCTCTCCAATCCGATATTTTCTTGGCTAGGAAAGCAAAGGATTGAGTAGCTTCTAGTTTAGGAAGAATTTCACTTACCCCCTACCAGATTTATGACCTTTACTGCTCCACTCTTGAATTGTCCTTATATAAATGTTTGTATTTCCCAATACTCTTATTTTGTGAAATGGGGAGATTTGAGAAGTCAAAATATGGTTAATCTTTGGGAATATGTTATGAATGTGAACATCATGAAAGGTTGATACCTACTGTCTCAGGAGACCCACTACCACCTCTTTCCCCCTTGGATTCTACAGCTATTAGTAGGAAATCATAACTTGTCCCAGGTGATCATCATGCCCCTATCATGTGTGTGGCATGGTTGCTTGGCTACATACAGATACAACTGAAGAGTCTTAACATTATCACAGATGATTAAAAAAACACAGGCATTGATGGAGTCCTGCAATCTAGACCTGTCATCCTACTAGAGAGGTGACGGACCTGGCTGCCCTAGAAGCAAAATACGTGGCTAGGGGGAAGAACTGGACCATGAATGGGAAGTGGCTCAGTCTGACTGAGGCTGAAGAGCCATAAGAGGCAGGATTCCATGTCCCCAATCTAGTTCTCAAGGGAGCAAGGAAGGCTTCAACAAGACTTCACTCATTCATTCATTCATTCCCTTGTTCATTTAGCAAAAAGGTATTGAGAGTCTCCTGTGTGTCAGGCAGCATGCTGTGCCCTGGACAGCACAAGGCAGTCAAGCCAGGCATGGCCCCACCTACCCAGAAGTGACATAGTACTGGGGAGACAGATTAGGGAGGATTAAGCAACCAGTAAAAGATGTGACTATGTTGTTGCTGTTATTGAGAGATACAGAAGCTTGGGCAGTAAAGAAAGGTTTGCAGGAGAAAGCAGAGCTGTTTAAGCTGAAACTTAAATGAAAGAGAAGAGATCATTCAGGTTTAGGAGAGAGGGCTAGAAGAAAGGGGAAAGTAATGGGAGAAATGAAGTGTTTCCAGGTGCAGGAAGCAGCAAGTATGAAGCACCTTGGCAGGAAGGGGCCCAGAGTATGGGAATAGACAACAGAGGTGAGGGCTGCGTTTTAGCCCCCACCACCCCCTTAGCAGAGATCTTCAGGCAGGGCACAAATCTACATGCCTACACAGCAACCTGGGGCTATATACAATGGAAAATTCTCTCTTCTCATTTTATTTGGCCTCTTAGGCATGTTTCATATCAATTCACCACTGCCACCTTCTTGAAATACTTTATTCCTCAGATTTCCATGCCCCACCCCACCCCTCATCTTCCTTTTACCTACGCTGCTCAGTCCTTCTCAGCTGGGCCTCCAGAGGATGGTATGTCCTAAGGTCCAGCCTTTTCTCCTCTTGTTTTCATTCATACAACACCTTTGTGTTCTCTTCTGAACTCAAGGCTTTAAATCACAATATAGTGATGATGTCTTAATTATCATCTGCTGCTCTAACTTCCTCTCTGAGTTACACCTTCTTGAATCCTACTGTTTATGTGACATTTCTACCTGTATATCTAATATACGTACCCCATCTATGTCATAAATCAAACAGAACTCACATCTCCCCATACCTAACCTGTGCCTCTCCTATTTTCCCCATCTCAGAAAATGAAACTTACTGTATTTTGCCATGTACAATGTATACTTTTTTGCCCAAATTTTTGAGGGAAAAATAAGGATGTGCTTTATATATTGGTAGTAATAATTCCATATCTACTTAAATGTTTCTAATTCTTTTATTTATGCTTACATGTTAAAAGTGTAAATCTATGAAGCAATAATGATATCTGTATGTAAAATGATACCCTGGAAAGCAGTAATTGGTTTTATTGAATTTAATGACAGAAAAACTTTCAATGAAAGCCCATGTTACACAAAGTGCAAAAGCATTCATGGGAAACTTGAAAACCTAACCTGCTGTGATACCTGGTGGGCTAACCAGCCAAATGCAGCCTCTTGTTGTATCAGTAAACAAGGCCTTTAAGGCCCTAATAAAGAAAGGGTAGACATCATGGGTGCAATCAGTTGGTCATAATTTAACACCCATATGCAGAACCAAGAAAGCCTTCATCTCCCAGGTTGGTGATTGGATCCTAAAATCATGGAATGGTGTCAAGAAGAATGTGGTTGTGAAACTGTTTAAATAATGTGGCATCAACAATGCTATGGGTGGAACTGAGGGTGGTGAAATGTACTGGAATGAGGAAAGTGACTCTTGAGAAGACTTTAGTAAAGTAGGAATTGAAGAAGATGATGCTTCTGATATTGACAGAGACAAAGACTTGGCCTTCTTTGATGGGTAAATATTGTAGATTTGTTTCCAGTACCTAACATTTCTTGTACCTTGTTTATGTCCTTGTGTTTCGTGATTATATGTTACCTAAAACTTCTTATACTATAATATGCTAAAAAAAATCCTAAAATTCCTTTAAAATATAAAAAACAAGTACCTAAATATAAATAAGTAAAAGTATGAATTAAAAAATGAAATGAAAGTTTTTTTTTCTTGAAAGTTTGGGCTAAAAACATGAATGTGCAGATTACACACAGCAAAATATGTTGATTCATGTAGTTGCTTGGGTCAGAAGCTCAGAAGTCATCCTTGATTCCTCTCTTTCTCTGACCCCACAGCCACTTATCAGCAAGTCCCATCAACTCTACACTTAAAGTGTATTTTAAGATTTTACCAACTCTCACTGTCTCCACTTCTCCCATTTTAGCCATACCACCATCACCTTGCACCTGGACAGAGGCAGTAGTCACTAACTGGTCTCCTTGGTTCTACCAAAGCATCTAAAATCTATGTTCCTTGAGAAACTGGGACATCTCTCTCTTGCATACAGCTCTCCAAAGCATGTCCGTTCAGCCAAAATACAATTCTTACCATGGTCTACAGGATCTTACTTGGTTTGTCCCCTGACGACTTATGCACAGCTCTCAACTTCTTTTTCTCTTCAAGCTCTACCCAATGGCTTCTTCTCACACTCTAGAATCAAGTTATACTCATGATTTTCTATTTATTAAACTCATGTGCTTATTCCCATTTCAAAGCCTTTGTTCTTATTCTTCCCTTGAGAGATAAGTTTCCGCAGATGTACTCACCCTGGCTCACCTCACCCTCAGGCCACTGCACAGGGAAGAGCATCTTTCCTAATCACCTTCCGTAATTCCTCCTCCCCACAGTCAAGGTCCACCCAATGGCTTGCACTCAATCTCTTCATAGGCTTATCCCTATAATTTCCATTTATATTACTTGTTTGTTTCTCTGCTTATCTTCCTCTGGAATATAAGAATCCTGAAGGCAGAGACTTGGTCTAACTAGTAGGACTAGTATTTAGAAAAGGACAACTGGGCTCAGTGGCTCATGCCTGTAATCCCACCACTTGGGAGGCTGAGGTGGATGGATTGTCTGAGCTCACAGGTTTAATACCAGCCTGATCCAGAGCAAGACCTCATCTCTAAAAATAGCTAGGCATTGTGGTAGGTGCCTGTAGTCTCAGCTACTTGGGAGGCTCAGGCAAAAGAATCACTTGAGCCCAAGAGTTTGAAGTTGCTGTGAGCTGTGACGCCACCATACTCTACCAAGGGCAACAGAGTGAGACTCTGTCTCAAAAAAAAAAAAAAAAAGAAGGAAAGAAAAGAAAATGACACATAATAACTAATCACAAATAATTATAAATAAAATAATACATAATTAGGAAAACAATTAAAGTTTTACAACTTAGAACATTATAATCAAGGACCAATATATTAATTTCTCATAAAAATAGAGACATGAATGTCTATATCAAATCTAGATCATAATGTATGAAAAAGTAGGTAGTTTCTAGGCCCTGGATCATACTTACATTGTAAACTTAGAAAAAGTTTGAGTGTAATGCATACAGCTAGTGCTCATGATCAGTATTTTATGAGAAGGGAGTGTATTGGGAAGAGAAGGACTTTCCAGGTCAATGGACCTGGATTTTAATCCAGTCTCCAATTTTTGCTCTGCCAAGTTACAAACCTTTCTTATGCTATTTCATCAACTACACAAAGAAAAAATACCACCTAACATGGAGGTCTGTAATAAGCATTAGCCATACATACATCATAGGAGACACAGTATGAGGCCAGGCACACAGCGGACATTCAGGAAACCACATTAAGCAGGCAGTGGTACTGGTATTACAGCTCTCACTGACTGAAGCTGGGAGAGCGCTCTGACTAACCCAGCTTTTTTTCCTCTTTGTCTTTGCTCTTCTTGATTTCTATTTACCATGTCAAGCCCTTCCCCTCCTTCAAGACTCCCTCCCAGGTTGTCTCTTTCATGTCCCTCAGTCCTTTACTCCAGGGCGTCTCTACCTTTCATCATCTATTCATGGAACAATGCACTCATTCATTTGTTCGTTCAGCTTACTCATCAAACATGTATTGAGTGCTCACTAAAGGCCACATTACTGTCTTCAGCAACAAGCAGTAACCCACTTCAAGTCTTCATATTGAGTCAATCATTCACATTCTTATCTAAATAATGATAAAGGTGGGTACATATAAAGGGCAGAAGCCAAGCCTAAAACATAGGACACACATATAGCAAATACTCAATGTATGTTTTACGACTTGAAAGATTGCCTATTAGAGTGGAAATTATACAGAATTGGGAGTCATAGAGATTAGGTTCCAATCCTAGCACTACCACCGGTGATTGCCTATGTGACCTGAGATGCATCATCGGCTCTGAAGCCCTCCCACCAGCATCATCAACACCACTTACACCTTTTCTGTGCTCTAAGAGTCAGCTCCAGGAAAAGTGCTCTCTGACTCCCCTCCCTACAGTGAGTTCCCATCCTCTGGATCGTTTACACCTGTCTCAGCACTGACCACATGACTATCTCCACATCCAATTTTTTTTTTTTGAGGAATTTTTTTTAAAAAATCCTATTTTTCTTCCTGTCTCCAGTCCCTAACCTTGCACACACACGGTGGCCAGTGAATGTCAAAACTGAGCCCAGTGAAGTTTTGTTGGTCTACTGTTCATACTGCACCCTTCCATCTGTACACTGTGTTTGCCCTGGCATGCTAGTTGTTTTGGAAGCATTGCTGCCATATTATTTGAGCATTTGACCTTCCAAACCAAAGCATCAGCTCTCCAAGGACAGAGCCCCCATCTTCTCCGTGTTTATCCCTCCCACTGACCTGTGCTGTGCTCTGGTCTGTGTAAATGTTCCCTGTTCACATTGTTGACTAAGTGTTGAGCAAGTGACTCTCCAAATGTTAAATCCTTTCAGGAGGTCAACAAAATCCCTATTTTACTGTTTTCCTTATTCTTTGGGGACAAAAGAATCCCCCTAGAATTTCTTCTGTGCTCTCTATTTGCCATCAGACCCAAATGACCTCCTTGAAGGCACAGCCTCTGCAGGTAAAAGGTATTTGTTCATCTTTATGAATGTCAGTCTCTTGACATTCATGGCAAATAGACAAGTTCTCAGTCTCTTGACATTCATAGCAAATAGACAAATCCTTCAGTAAATGACAATGGTCCCCAGCATCACATTAAAGCTCTTGGGGATAAACACTCAAGAGTAGTCATGGTTCAGGCTCAACTTTCAAAGGCTTTGTAATGTGCTTTTCTACAGGGGAAAAAATGTATATTGTCACCTGGTATACCTCGATAGCAGCATTTTTAGATCCCTCATCTATATTTAAACTTGCTTTTGCTTAGCCAGGAACAGGAGTGTCACCTGACAGCATTTCCAACCAACAAGATAAACACAGAAGCTTCTAATGTAACAACCATAGTTTGTAGGGGGCCACTCCTTTGATATTCACTGCTACATAGGTTTCCTAGATGACACTGATCTCATGCCCCCTCAGACCTGTCATTTCAGTGCCTTTCTCTCTGATCCTAAACAAATTATAGGGTCTTCAGCTTCCCAGTGGATCATCTCAGCAACAGCCTATTCATTGCTCCCTGTAGAATTAATAAGAATTATTGGGTATACCTATGACTTGAACACCTGCTACTACTTGAGAAGTAGATTGTTATAGTGTTTAATATGGCCAATCCTGAAACCAAATTCCCTAGGTTAGAGAAAATTTTGGTGCAGCTTACTCACCTTCTCACTTGTTAACTGTAGGACTTTAGGGAAGCTTACTTACCCTCTCTGTGCCTCAGTTTTTCCATTAATAAAAAGAGGGTAAAAATACCTTTTTTTGTGGGTTGTTGTAAAAGTTAAGAATGACCTTCTAAAGTGCTGAGAACTGTTAGAATTACTCCTGTGTCCGTGGCTCTGAACAAGGCCTTGGAGATACAATAATGAGAAAACTTGATAATACTCTTGCTTAGAGTACAGTAAGAGAGATTAATACACTAATTGCACTAGTGATCCTATATGGTCATTGTAAACTAAGATAAACATGATGTACTATACAGGGAAGGAATACAGGAAAGGAATATGCAGTCATAATCACAAAAGAAGCTGTCCTTAACTTGAGCACCAGCTCTGTGTGCTACACAATCTACAGATATTAGCTATATAGCAGGACAGGAAGGTGTCCCAGCCAGAAAGAAAAGGATACAACAAGGTTGAATGGGTGGAGGAAGGGTGTGATAGACTAGGGAAGGATGAAATAGAGCTATGAATAGCCTAAGTAGAGCTATGTCAAAGATTTTACTCTTTATCAGTTTGGGAATAAAAATGCCTGAAGGACTTTAAACAGGTGGGGGTTAAGCATTTGATTTGTGTTTGAAAGAAGTATTCTGCCTATACTCAAAAAAAAATAATTAGCTAGGTGCCAGAAAATAGATAGGATAGCATCGCTAACTTGGCCATTTAATCATTGAAGCAAAAGATAAAGTAGCTTGGATTACACTGGTGTTGGTAGAGATGGAGATACTAGACCCTACTCACATTACTTGGTGTCTCCTATCTTTGAATACCAGCTCTGGCGTTACCCAAGGTGATGGGGTGGCTTATTTTTATAAACCCTCTATTAGACTCTGAATACTATTATATCTCTTTAAGGTGAGGGAAAGGCAACAACTGATGTTAAAATGTTCAGAAGGTATTTGCCGGGTGCATGGAATCTTCTGTGGTGAGAAGACAAAAGATAAAGCACATGTTCAGGGAGAAAAGAAGCAGGAAGAGAATTGTTAAAGGCACTGAGAAATTCCATTCTCATAAAATGAAAAGAAAGGGGCTCCACCTAAGTGTGTTGGCCATGACTTCTCTAAGGATGGATGAGTTTTATGGGAGGTGCACAGCTCTTTGGCACTTTCACTGGAAAAGTTCATCTTTGTGGAAATGGCAGAGACTTTGCTCTCGCATGAAGTCAGATCTTGGCTAATGTTGCACAGGCCCATGTTGACAGTTTTCTGATAGAAAACTTTCAAAGGCAGAGGCTTGGAAAAATGGGTCTTAGCCAGAGTGCCTGATGCAGGAAGAAAACATTCAGAATTAGATTCGAATTTTCCTGTTTACTACCAGAAAAATGGAGGCAGGACACCAACTCTTTCAGTACAAGATAGTAAAATGAAAAGAGGGAGAAAGTCAAATAGCATAAATCTCACTGAGCACTGGTATATACTAGACTCTTTACCTATCTGGTGCTTATTTAGCCTTCATGACAACTTTGAGGTATTTTGTGTTATCTTTATTTTTTAAATGAAGCTGCTCAAAAAAATTATGATTTGTTCAAGGTAATGCAGCCTAAAGGTACAGACTCCAGTTTGAACCTATTACGATCTGGTCCCACAATCCATCTTCTTTCTACTACCCCCGACTTCTGTTAATGGTATGGTTTTCCCAGTGTCATCATGGGCTAACTGGGCTTCACCTAGAGGACCTGTCTCCCTCCTCCCTCTCCTGTATATGTGAATAGCTCCCTTTGGGAGATGTGAGAAAGGAAGGCAAGTAAGACTGGAAGACTGGACTGGGAGGATCAATAGTTCTACTACTTTGTTGTTTCTCTAGCACCAGAGCTTAAGGGTGCACGACAAAGTACTAGAAGCAGGAGGACGATGCTTTCTAAGAAAGCAACAGTAAGATGAGTTGGAAACATGGTCGTCTACTGGTGATAAATATGTCATAGCATTGAACTTGGTACCAACTGCTACCTCACGGAGGTCTGCGGGATTTATTAAGGAGAACATTGTGATTAACAGTGGGTATGTCATTCCTTTTGTTCTCTACAGTCTCTACCTTGTGTCCTCCAAATGCCCACCAGGGCCCCGCTTTTTGTGATAATCTTCTGGTCATCAGAATCACTAACGGTGATTTCCTCACAGGGGATCTTGGCTGGGTTGCGTAGAGTGCCAGCATTCTCTGGAAGGAACTAATTGTTTGAGTTACAGGGAAATGCCACAATCAGATCTCTAACAGCTATAGCAAGAATGTATCAGCAAGTTATATAGAAAATTCTAGGATGAATTAAAATTAAAAATATGTTTATTATATATTCCAGTCCTTAGGTCTGAACCACAATGCCATACTCTTTCCCTTTGATATTTTTCTTGTTATATGTTAAAGAGGAGATAGTTCTACCTTCTTTCCATTCTTTAAATTACCCTGATAATTTCAGCTACGTCACTTATCTCATCTGTATTATTAATTTAATATTCTTTAGAAATCAACTTTTGAAAATATGTTAGCTCCATCCTAAAGATATGAAGAGATATCAGAGAGATAAAAATGAGATTAATAGTAAGTACATTTTCCTACATGTGTTAATATCAATTTATAACCAGTCTCACTACCTTCCATTCAAATTAATCTCTCACTAGATCAGGGATATGTGTACCACATTAGAGAAACTTCCTCTGTAGTGAAAAGAGACCAACTCTGTCATGTATAGGCTACTAACAACAGTCATGCTCTTTCCTCTTCTTAGCATCAGTCTTTCCATATGCAAAATGGGAAAGCTACTACCTACCACATGGAGTTAATATGAGAACTTGGTGAGAGAATCCATGCTGGCTAAAATGTATTAGTTCCTTCTATGTACTAGACACCCTAACACGCCCTTGTTATATGTGTTTTCCTACTTAATCCTGACAATTGTCCTGTAAGAAAAGGACTACAGGCTTAGCACCTGTAGCTCAGTGGTTAGGGTGCCAACCACATATACCAAGGCATGAGGGTTTGAACCTGGCCTGGGCCAGCTAAACGACAATGACAACCACAACAAAAAATAAATAGCTGGGTGTTGTGGCAGGCACCTATAGTCCAAGCTACTTGGTAGGATGAGGCAAGAGCTTAAGCCCAAAAGTTGGAGGTTGCTATAAGCTATGATGCCATGGTACTCTATTGAAGACAACATAGTGAGACCCTATCTCAAAAAAAGAAAAGAAAAGAAAAGAAAAGAAAGAAAGAACAAATAAAAGCACTACAATCATGTCGATTTTATAAATGAGGACTATAAGGCTTTGGACTTTCATGTCATGGACCCAAGGTTCCTCTTTCATCAAGTACGATGTTGAGAAATTAACCCTTTTTCTGCTTTACTTCAAAGCCCACATTCCTCATATTAGCCCCAGGTGCCTAGCACCATGCACCATGCTTAGTGCTCAGTAAACTTTCCTCTCCCACTGTTTGGATAGCCACCTTGTGTTGTCCCATCAAGGGGACTAGATTCTTGCTAGCCAGGGCTACCTTATTCTTCTCTCCCGATGGCCACCAGTACCATATTACATGAAGTGGATGCTGAAGAGCTATTTGTGGATAACTTAAATAAGGGTTCTATGATCTCAGTTGAATTACCTTCCATGTTTTCCTTGAGAAAGACAATGTTTCACATTTCTCCAGCCATTGATTCTAGGACATGTTGGTTGTACACAGATAAGCCTGAAGCACTCACCAGCTTCTAGAGTCCTAGAGTCTAGTTCCCTAGTTTTTCCCATTAGCCAAAGCCCTTCAGCATCCAAAAATAAACTTTCTATAATATTTCCTGCTGCATACCTTTTTAAAGTGGATTAGGAATCTGAGATTAAGTTTTTATGGAGAAGTGGAGAAATACTACATTTGGGTACTTTGTGTCTGGACAAAGATAAAGGCCAATACCGAAGTGAAAAGGGGGTGTGCCTAGATTAGAGATACTTTGCTTCCTTCACAATTCCAGGGGGAATGCTTCCTTACTCTGCTTCTCTTCACTCCCCTGACATAAATAGTTGTGAGCCTTTTTTGTTTCATGACTGGCTTTCACGATCTGGAGGAAACTACTGGCCCTCTCCTCAGGGAAATGCATGCCCGTACACACACATAACACACCAGTCTGCACACTGTGGCAAGGGATATATGGACCTTCCCAAGACTATGTGGCTCTTTCTCCATCCTACTCCCCATTCTAAGATTAATAACTTTAAGAGTTCTGGGGAATTGGCAGGGTTGGTGAGATATCCTCCCCAGGGAAAGATGAGATGACAACCCTTCTGGGATATCTTTTGAGATATAGAAAGCAAGTACAGTATTTGTTTCTTAAGAACTACAGTTGTTAGGAAGCACTTCACATCAACAGTCTTCAGGGTGAACATCTTCATTTAAAAAGAGTCACAGTAACACCAGATTTCTGGCCTTGGACAATATACCAATATCCTTCCACAGCATTTAAACAAAAGGGGAAGAAAAGATAACAAAAAGAGAGAGAGATGGCATATCAATTATTGTAATTAAACTTCAAAATCTAACTATTTAAAAAGAAATTTCCTCTGCATATATGGATGAGCAACATAGAAAAATCAATAAGGATGAAAGCAGAAACTTAAGGTAGCTCTTACTAAGGGCCAGGCATCATTTCACATGCTTTAATGAACCTAAATGATCTTAATATCTTTTCTTCCGTGAAAACTATAGGAAAGAGGAAAGATTTTCTTATTCTTATATGAATAGAATCCAGAGTGGGGTAAGGATTTAAAATATTTCATTGAAATGACTGAAGAGAGCTTGTATTCTGTCATTGTCATGATGCTTTCCTGGGTACATTTTCAAGTCTCCAGAGATTTAAAGTGGCCACTCCGTAGGCCACTATGCAAAGATTCCCAACTCTCCCCCAGTGGTAGCAGGTTAATTATGCAAGGCCCAGACCCCTCCAAGGGAATCTTTTGTAGCATAATGTGTTACTTACCCCCATTGTTCTCTAGGAAAACTCTTGTTTTCCACCTCAGTTGGTATGTTGCAAACACTGTATCCCAGAGACACTGGGGGCTGTGGGGAATGGAATGCCGCCCATGAGCCAGATGTTTATAAACCTTAGCTCTGAAATGTGGCACAATACCACAAACCGTCAAGTTGTATAAAAACTAAAGCAAAGACAAAAACAGAATGTAATATTTACCAGATGAAATTTGTGTGTGTGTGTAATCTTGTTGGAATTTTGGGAGTATCCATCTTTCATACATTTCAAAATGGGTCTTGTGTCCCACCCCACGTTACTCCCTAGCCCTCACCCCCAGGCTCTCCCTCTGGCACAGGGAAGGAGAGAGTAGGTGAGGAAAGTTTTGTCCTAATAAACAATGAGTTTGATGTAGCCTCCGGTAGTTAGCTATACATTGAAGGATGTACAAGACATTTTTTGCCTGATCTCAGAGGGAGAGTCCTGAAAATATTATTTATGGAATAATTTTCAGAATCAGTGCTAAACAATAGGATTTTGTGTGTGTTGGCAGTTTTTTTCTACATGAGTGGTTAGACAGTTATATAAGTTCTATATTATTGAGCCTGTCCAGAATATAAAGCAAAACTAGATTCAAACAAGAATTTCCAGTCATGTGAGAGAAAACTTTTTCATGATATGACTATTGACATGACTTCACTATGTGTATAGTTTGGTGCAGAACTGCCTAAGAAACTAATAGGAGATACTTGCTAAGAAAAAAAAAGAAATAAAGAAAACTTTAAGATGAAACAAAATGGCAAAAGAGGAGAGAATTCTAAATGCATTTAAAATATGCATTCTGGAGAAACATTGGGTTATTGGGGTTGTATTTTTGAAAGGGTAGAATGGCCTCCAGTTTGAAGGGTTACATCACAAGCTTGGGTATTCTTGCTGTTTAGAGAGGAAGTGAGAAATTTGTTTGAGAGTCTTCAGTATGACAGGCACATTGTAAAAGGTGAGTCTAGCCCACCGGTTTTTTATCATACTACCCATGTTTGAACCAGGGGTAGATTCATAACCCAGGGAGCTAAGCCAAAGATTAGACGATGACTAATTCAGTTTTCTCTTTGTCTTGAAAATCTGAACGAAGAGGCCCAATACCTGGGATTTGACAATGTCAAGTCCCTGAACTAAAAGGCTGCATTCAGATGAGAATGAAGTGGCTTTTTTCAGCCAGTTGCGAGCTGAGAGATTAACAGAGAAAGGCAATCTGCCCAGAGAAGTGGCAACTTTGATCAGTTGCACAGAGAGGAGAACATAAGATGGAGAGTGCCCAGAAAGAAAAACATGGTAAGTGTAAATGCCTCACAGATGGGTGGTTTCCCATTTCCAGTCCCCGTAAGGCTCTAAAATAATCTCTCCCTTTTGTTCGGGCTAGTTTATATGGATCCTTCTTATATAGATACCAACCTCCAAAAACACTTTGATGGTAATAGAAAGTCCAGCACCATAAAACCCAACACTAGAAAAAGTTGCCAACTATTTCACTTATTCAAGTTTAAAAATTTTACTGTTTAAATTGGAACTTAACAGATACAGGGATTTTAAATTTTTGTTGCTGTTGTTTATTTGATTTGTTTTTACCAAAGGCTCTCACATCCTCAGGCAATGCCAGGGTATAGCAAATCCAGGGTAAGAAATGGGTTTGCTGGGGAAAGCATTGCAATCCAGCTTGCCATAAATGCTGTATTTAATAATTGCATATTGAATGGAGTTTATGGCAGTACACAAGATAGGTGAGAGTAGAGTGGGTTTTCAAATAAAACTGCTAATAGCTACATTCCAAGTCTACCATAGACGGTTGATTTCAATTCTTTTTAATCCAGCTGTGTTGCAGTAAGTGAAACTGGAAGTGTTAATAGCAAATTAAATGAAATAGATACTGTACATGTGCATTATGGGAACCATAAACTCTGTAACCTTAGCAGAAGATTCTAGAGGAGGTAAAAAAGATCCCCATGGTGTGCTAGCCAATAATTTGAAAGAAATTACCTTACTTTCAAGTTCCACTTTGACTAATAGAAGCTCTGATGACAAAAGATCATGCCGTTACTTTGGGAGGTCAAGATTCTAGTCTCAAATTTCAATTAAAATGGATTTCTGCATCCACTGCCAACCCCTCCTATCCCTTACCCAGCAGCCTTCCCTCCCCAACCCACTTCCTAGATTTGTTGCTTATGTTGGTCCTTCCAAACACTGAGCTGAGAAGTAAGCCTTCTTGCAAATTAGCGAACACGTTAATGAGGAATACTGTTAGTTGACACCTATTATGTCCGGGTACCTTGCTAAGCCCAGATACAACTTATCTCTTTAAGAGTCACAGAAACTCTGGGTAATGAACACTTTTCTGATTTCTCTTTTACATATGAGGAAAATGATGCTCCCAGAGGTCAAGTTACTTGCCCAAAGTCACTCAACTCTCACTGATATGCCTGGGACTTTTCCCCAGCTCTGACTGTACCGCCCACGTTGTAAACAGCTAAGCTCTTCAGATTACAAAGTTCTGTGCTTCAGTCTTGAAAAGACCCAATACCAAGGTCACTCCATATATTACACATTTTCCCAGAAATGACTAGAAAACTAGATCAGAAGGCTAGTTGAGGAAAGACAGGTTCTCACTTTAAGCAGTATGATTTTTTCATATACCCACTGGCATGAAATGTTAGAAATTATTTTTCTTTATAGAAAAAAAAGTCACTCCTTATTGTATTATCTATGGCAGCACACTGAGTTAACAAATAAATGTTTTGTAAGTTTTAACTTCAAACGTTATTTAAGTTTATACAAATTAATATGTCCATACCTTTAGACCTCATAGTCTGAGACAGTGTTTACTATCAGTTCAAGCAACATAGGACAGTCCTACCTATTCCATAATTCTTTGTGGTACATGGAAGTGGAGAGAAGGAAACACTTCTACACTGCTGGTGGGACTGCAAACTAATATAGCCTTTTCGGAGAGAACTATGGAAAATCCTTAAAGATCAAAAAGTAGACCTTCCATTTGATCCTGTAATCCCATTACTAGGTATCTACCCAGAAAAACAAAAATCATTTTACCACAAAGACATTTGCACCAGAATGTTTGTTGCTGCTCAATTAATAATTGCCTGGTCATGGAAGCAACCTCAGTGCCCATCAACTCATGAATGGATCAACAAACTGTGGTATATGTATACCATGGAATACTATTCAGCCATTAAAAAAGATGGAGACTTTACATCTTTTACATTTACCTAGATGGAGTTGAAATACATTCATCTTAGTAAAGTATCACAAGAATGGAAAAATAAATATCCAGTGTACTCCATACTAATATGAAATCAATATATAAGCAATTACATGCTCATATGAACAATAAAACACAAACATTGTAAGGGGGCAGAGGGAAGAGGGAGCGGGAAGGAGGCAGGCACTTGGCAGAAGGAGGGAGGGATGAGATGGGATCTCACCTAAGGTGCACATTGTGAGGGTATATAACACGCCTCCTGGGTGAGAGGCTCTTTCTACAAATGGAACTTTACCCTGCAAGTGAGAACAATGTAACCTAAAAATTTGTACTCTCATATTCATTTGAACTAAAAAAAAGTTCTTTGTGGTAACAAAGCTCACGAATAACACAACAAGAGTTCTCCTCAACAAATACAAACTTCTTTTTTTTTTTTAATAATTTTATGCAATCATAATTGTGTACATTGGTGCAATCATAGGGCAGAATGTGCTTCATATACAATCAGAAACATTTTGATTGTACTGTGAGAGATAGCCCTCATAGCATTTTCTTAATCACTATATAAATGGCCTGTGATTCTTAAATGCATACCCTATCTTTAATGTATTAATTTATTTGCAAATGAAACATGCATGCTACTACCAAGCCATATACCTGATTAGATTTTCCTTTCATTGTTAATTTTTGACAAACATAATTATAAACAAGAACTCTAATATTTTCTCCTGGAACCCAAATGGATTATTTTTCATACCTCCCAGTGGCTTCCACTGGGGATAGCATCGAATCATTTTGTTAGGCCATCAAAGCCTTCCAAGGTCTGCTTCCAGCTCATTTATCCATTCTCTCAACATTTCTTAGATGTTACTATGGTCAGGCACTGGGGTAGGTTGGGGGGGGTGGTAATAAGTAGCCACAGCCTCTGGAGAGCCACAGGTATTATCATAAAAATTAAATAAGACTTAAGGGAGAATAGTGAAAAGACACAAGTTGGCCTGTGAGAATCAGGAAAAGGTTCCTAGAGGACTATTTTAGCTGGGTCTAGAAAAATGAGTCAAGTCACGAAATGGAAAAGGGTCCTCCCAGTTACAGAGAACAACACGGGCAAAGGACAAAGGTAAATGAACACGTGGTGCATTGAGGAAGGGCCGAGCCACTCACAGAGACTGCTGGGGTCTGGGAGAAGGTTGCAAAGGAAGGTTGAGGTCAACTGTGAAAGACTTTACTTGCTATACCAATTAAGTGTGGATTTTATCCTGAAGCCTATGTGGAGTCATGGACATTGTTACAAATGACAGTCTTTCCTAAGTATAATTTTATCTGTTCCCCCATAAGAGTAAGTGAATATGAAGTAGGAAAAATAAAATCACAGCATTCTTCCCTGTGCTCCCATGGAGCTAACAGTCTGGGCTGCTCGAGAGGTCCCCCACCAAGGGCCACAGCCTTGAGATAATAGGACTTTCCCCACCCCAAGTCTAAGGGCAAGGTCAAGAGTGTCCAGTGGTAGGACTAAGGCTACCAAAGACTTGTACTCCACGAGTGAGACTAGTGGTCATTGGAAACGCTTCTCAGTGATCACCAGAAGGTGGCTTAGTGATGACATTAGGACAGATTGCTTGTACATTATCAGTAGTCAGTCAACCCAAGCTATGGTAAAAGAACCAAGTTTTAAAATATAACACAGTGACAGATGCATGCAGTTTAATGAAAATGAAATTGGATAGTAGGAATTTTTCATCTCTGTATCACCATAGTTTCAGGATGGGAGACATCACCATCTATCTTCTCTCTTTATCACACTTTTATTAAGATATTGGTGTTTATACAGTGTTTCCAAAGAAGCCATTTATCTTTTAGGTTCATTAGCATATCCAATTCCTCTTTTAAGAAGCTTTACCTCAAAAATCTCCTTAGAGGGGTTTCCATTCACTTACTCATTCTTCATTGTGGGCATAATAGTTACCAGGCCCTGCTCTTGGCTAAGTTTTTATTTCTAAAGTACAGTGGAACCTCCATACTTGACCACCCCCCTACGTTGACCACCCCCTTAAATTGACCTAATTTTCATTGACCAGACATGCACCACATGTACGTATCAATACAATAGGCCTAGTTCCTTCTGTTGACCACCTCTGTGTGAAGACCAGTTTATTATAGTCCCTTGGGTGGTCAACTTACCCAAGCTTGGGAAGTCAACCAGTTTATTATAGTCCCTTGGGTGGTCAACTTACCCACCTTGGGTTCCCAAGGGTGGGAATCTTACAGAGGTTCTACTGCATTTTTCTTGATAAGTAAAAATAACGTGGATGATCACTGACTTAATGGTGAGTCATTTGTGTTGTTTTTCCCAGAAGGGATACTAGACCAACCTTAGCTTCTGCCCTTTCCAGCTAGTGACCAAGGCCAAGTGGCAAAAATATCCTTGGTCTATGTTTGATGTATGATCTGTGTGGTGCGAGATTTCTTCTGCGGGATAGATCTTTCCTCTGTGCAGCGCTGCAATAGCAATTCCAGCTTTTAGCCTTCTGTATTAACAAAATGAAATAATCATCCAGATAGAAAATGTTGTATTAAATTAGGAATGAGAGAGATCTTCATCGGAGGTGGGAAAAGACTTAGAGTTAATAAAAATGAAAGGAACACCGAGGTGCAGTTATGTAAGGATGTGAGTCCCTGAGCCCCAGCAGGGTGCCATGGAAAACAGACTGGGGTGCCAGTCTCACCCCAACACTGACCATCATCTTGAAACACTCACACACATTCCCCTCTGTCAAAGGAAGTGAGTAGGTGGCTGTTATCTGAGAACTCGATTCAGAACCGTTGCATTTATTTCATCATATTTCCACCCTTGTCAACAAAAGCAAGCTGTATTAGGTTAGAATTTCTTCTTATATGGGTCTATCTGGGATCTGGCTGCTTTTGTTATTCCAGTCTAGAGAAATGTTACTGATCTGCAGTTTTTCTTTGAAAATACTTTGGGAAGGAAAAAAACGAAATAAACGTTCTAGGATATCTGCTATTCTCATTCAGAGCTTCACTCCGGGGGTTGGGGGGGCTCTCCTAATATCTTCAAGTAAGGAGTGAGGCCAGGAAAAGGAGAAAGAGACTCGCATAAGGGAAAGGGGACCTCATGGGAGACAGGAGAAATGAGAAACCATTGCCCACCTCGTCAGGAAAGTTGACCTAGTGTCTTGAGTACTGTGTCTAAATATTTTTTTATCAGAATTCCTCATTTGCAAATGACAGTGATAAAGCCAGCTTATCTCATCAGGGTGTTATGGAAGAAATAAATAAACTTTAATATCACATTGTCAGCACAATACTGTTTGTGCACGAATTGCTACAGCTAATATTAATTGGTTCTTAGATGGGCCCTAATGGCCCCAAACAAAGACCTTCTCCCCATCTTCCCTGAGAAGAGGGCATTGCAGGAGCTGTGTCCAGGCAGCACCAGCTATGGAGTCAAGATGGTCTTCTCAGGATTTCATTTCTATAAGGGTCTAATGAAACTCTTCGGAGTGACAACCAGCTGAGTCGAGGCTGAAGGCTGCCTGTTAGTCTTAAGACTTCTAAACAATTCAGAGCGGGTGCTCTGGAGTAGGTGATGAAGCGCACGGTCAATGGCAAGACAGTCTAGGAATACTTGAAAAAGATGGCCCAGGGGCTGGGGTTCAAATAATTTCACTAGTGTGGGTCACAAGGAAAAAAAAATCCATGAATATATATACGGAGGGTGCCAAAACATATATGCACATTTTAAGAGAGGAAAGAAACTGTATTATAATTATAATACTCAATATATACTGATAACAAAAAGGTGAATACAAGTCACGTCTGAGCATCTCTTATAATTGCAGAAGTCAAATGTGACTCAGTAAAATGACAATTTTAATACTGTTTTTTCCTTTCTTAAAATGTATATACAAGTTTTGACCCCTCCATATTTTCTGGTATTTATATATGATCCATGTATTATTTATTAATATTCACTGAGATTTGGATTTATCACAACCATTGACCCTATCTCCAGCCCCCACCTCCAGTGGCAAGCCACCATCCATGTGCCAGATCTAGCTATGGCCTGTGTGTTGTGGCCTATGAACTCTGAATATTATTTTTTACATTTTTCAAGGGTTTATAAACACACACACACACACACAAAGAAGAGTATGCAACAGAGACCTACTGTGGTACAAACAGCCTAAAATGATTACTACCCGACCCTTTGCATAAAGTTTGCAAACCCTTGGTCTTGAGGATTTAATGGGCTCTCATGTATAACACAATCTCATCCTTACAGCCACCCTGGGACGCAGTTAGGACAGTTGTCCTCAAGTCCCTTTTAGAGGTGAGGAAATAAAAGGCCAGAACAGTTACGTAACTGCTTCAAGGTCACATTCATGGTGATAAGTCTGGGAACAGACCTGCAGTCTTCTAATCCCCACCCAGGACTCTTATCAGGAGATCACAGAGAGAATGACCAACCCAGGTCTTCTCTAAGGGGACAGGGGAGGGGAGCTGAACCATATCCAAATGATTTGAGAATATTGGGTCTGTCCACCCATTCTTAGCAGGCAATTCATTGGGGGAAAAGTCACAAAGAGGATTTGGAAATGCTAGCAATGTTTAACTAGGCTTGTTACAGACTTGAGCAAGTCACGTGACAAAAGTTCACATGCTCTGCACAGATGTCTCAGTTCTCCCTGTTCCCCGCTTGTGCTTGTACTAAATGGCTGGTACCCCTGGGCTGTCTGCACTTCCAGTTCAGAGTTCACTCCCTTCTGCATTTGGGAGCGCCCAGGAGTGAATGAATGCCCACATTATCTGCCTGTGGGCAGCTTCCTGGCCACAGAGTTGGGAGGGCTGCAGGCAGCTGGCATGGACCGCTCTGTCCCTGACATAAACAGCCCCCAGGCTGAGTGGCAGCTTGTTCTCCTTACTGCCTTAGGCGAGGTCTCACCGGCCCCCACTGCCCACCCCCCAGGCCCCTGCTGCCCAGGGCCTGAAGAAGGGCTTTGTGCCTCTAATTCGTAACAGCTTCTTCCTAATCCCTTGGCTGCTACCAAGCAAAGCCCTAAAATAAAGACGTGCAGGGGGTTGGTCTCGGAGTCACCTACGGGCCAGCAGGACTGGGCACTGCCAAGCCCCAGGCCGGTCTGCCTGTCAGGATGGTTTAGGAAACCTTGATACCAAACCAGAAGGCTGCGCTGGTGACATGAGTGTCTCTTCTATGAACTTAGAATTGCGAGTCCTCTGATGTCTTCCTTCTGACCCGCTACAGAGTGACCACTCTTAGAGATGGGCCTCCAAGAAGCAAATAGGTACAGTCATTGCTGATTTCATCATTTAGTAATGAAGTGCTTTAGTCCTTCCTTGGCAGGGCTGGTCCCCAGGAAGGAACAAAAAAGAGGGGAAGAGCAGGAGGACAGGCCCGTGAGGCTCCCTGTTGGCCAAGCCATAGACAGAGAGTGCTAAGAATCTGGGCAGCAGGTGCCTGGGCAGGGGCTGGGGGTGGGGAGGGCACAGCGCTATGAGCTCTTGCTCGCTTTCTGAGTCTTTCTCATACTCTTTTTACAGTGGCTCAAACCTAAGGAAATCTTCAGGCATCCTCCCTATCACCATCCCACCTCCACCCTCACACCCACCCCATTCTCTCACCTTCCCTGTCCCAGAGGCCCTTTTGCATATCCTAGTCCCAAATCAGCAAGTCTTAGCTAAAAGAGCTTCTTATGTAGGACTGGTCCTTGCCTTTTATTACTTTTGACCTTGAATTCCAGCATTCAGAGACCTGCCCTATCTCCATCTTTACACTATGAGCAATGCCAGGGAGGCCCTGTCCGACTCAGCTGAGGCACCAAGCACTATCCTTTGCCCAGGGGTGAGCATGACATTGACCATTTCAGTGTTTCCTCTTACTTCTTCCAGATAGATGCTAAGAAAAACTTTTAAAACCCAGGTAAAGCCCAGCTGGGGGATTTTGAGCTGCTCTAAATCTAAGAGAGATCCTTTTCATGCACAGGATTTAAAAAAAATACTAATGTTATTCTGGACACCAGATTGCATCAGACACTAAGAGAGGTTTCCAAACTTCTCAGCAATCCACTTATCTAACATCTCTGCCAATGCAGACACGTCCAATGGCTGGGAGAAAAAAAGAGGTTTCTTTTCCTTTCAAAGCCATTCACATATAAAGATCAGTTAGGATACAGAGAAGACAGTTCTTACAAAGGGGCCCACTATGTTTTAGTTCTGAAATCACAGTTCTCTTTCTCCATCATATATTTGGAGGTCTCTCATTCTACCTGCCAAGAGAGGCAACCTGCTGAGTCTGCTTTTGTGCTGAATCATTGCTGACTTAAACTCAGCAAACAGCGGCACCAAGTTGTTTTAATGAGATTTTAAAGTTTAGCTGTGAAAATTGAAAGTCACCCAGCATCAAACCACCCAGCCACCTGAGAATATTGCACTGCAGCGTTGTTGCCTCTCACAATGGGTCTGTTTCTAACCAGGCAGTTCACAGTAGTGAGAAAAAAGGAACAGGTCAGGGAGGATGAGGAGCAGCTGGCTTGTCTTTGCCTGCCCGGGACGACTTCGGGAGAATTGAATAGATGATGATTGCAAAGGGCCCAGTACAGGACCTGGAAGGGCCTGAAGCTCACTGCATGCTGGTTGTCCTTCCCTTTCTGCACGTCCCTTCTCTTAGCTCTTGAATGCGTGGGGTTCACTGTGGTGGTCAGCTTTCTTCAGTCCAAGCTGGACTATGAATGCATCCATACCTCTGAATATTTAAGTAAACTCAGTCACCTGCTAACAGAAGCCCATGATGTGAGTATGTCACCCACCAGGAGCTAGGATGAATCCAATGCTACATAACAGAGGTTGATGAAAAACAAAAAATATAAATTAATCTGTTTTATTGTTTCAATCCCTTAAACGCCCACCTATGCCATGCCTAGCAAGTCAAGTATTTTGCTCTTTCTCATTCAGTAAATATTCCTGTACCTGAGGGCTTGCTTAGTCCAGAGATGCTATTGATCAGGTCTGGTTTCAAGGACAGGCACAGGGGAAGTGAAAACTCTCAGCAGCCAGCTGCAGTCTGCACGTCAGGACCACATGGTACTGCAGAGGAAGCTTCCCGGGATACAGTCCGTGGCTGCTTGCCTGCTTTGTAGCAATGTCCTGGGTTGCCATCCCGGCCAACTACTGTCCTGCCTCTGGGCTCAGATATGCAGTCCCAGCATCAGCCACGTGATACGCAGGAACAAGTCTTCCCTCAAGTTCAGGGACCCTCAGCCTAGGTGTTGAAAGCCACATGCCTACACAGCAGACAGGAAACAGTAATAAGCAAAGTGGACTAGCTTAAAGAAAAATCAGCACCCAGGCTTTATTTTTACTGAATTTTAATGGAAGCAGGTTAAATGCAAATATGTGGAATGTTGATTACATTTTATCTGTATAAAACGCCAGTAGAGAACAAGAAATGTTTAATGACAAATCAAAATTTGCATAATTCATTTCTTCTTTAGTATGAATCTGGGAACCTGACTCCTTTTCTCTGCATCAAAATATCCATGCCTCTTCTTTCATTTTGTGATGTGAGCATGGATGTCAGAGTAGCCCCTTCAGGAGCCAGGTCCTATTAAGTTTTCTGTACCACTCTGTCCATCAGCGAGTGCAGTGACATCCGTCTGTAGTACTTCCTTTAGAAAGTCGAGATTAATCGAGGAAAGCAAACTTTGCAATGTCATTTCATTGTCAGTAAGTTTGAAATATACTTTCTGGAGTCTAGTCTTGGAATCGACAATTTCGAGACTATAGTTTAGTCTATCACTTTCATTTCTGGAAACTCACTGCCGTGCAGTTAAGTGGGCCAGATGATTCTCCACAAAACGAGTTTTTTAAGAAGTAATTTCTCTGGAAACAAGTGAGTTGAATTGAATCTCACATTTCTTTTTTTAAAATTTAAAAAAAATTTTTTTTTATTAAGTCATTTGTACATAGATCATGAATACATTTATGCCATTATGGGATTTAATGTGCTGATTATTTGTGCAAATCTCACATTTCTGAACTGCAGGGTCTAACTTACAGACACCCTTCAGAAGAAATACCCCAAATGTTTACTTCAGATGGCCTCACCTTTGGTGAGTTGGCCCGGGGACCTTTCTTTGCATTATATGTACCAGTTAATTTATTTCAACAACTCAAAAAACTTTCCAATTATAAACCTCTTCAACTGATCTACACAAATTCTACAAAATACAGCAGAAAATGGTGTTTTGTTCCAATTGGGTCACACTAGTCATTGTACTTTCAGCCATTTGAGGCACAGAAGCGTATCCTATACTCAGTTAATTACAGTGTCCCTGACATTTTCCAATTCTAACCTTTTAGCACTAAGCAATTGCTGATGAATGATGTAATGAATAGGCTTAATTTCTATGTCCTTACAAATGTTACTGCACTAAATTCCCTAATAAGCCTGAAATGAACACTAACCAGGTCACAGATCGCTGCCTGTAATCACACTAATACTGACCAGTCTATGACATGTTCAAACAATCAAGACTCTCCTGGCTCCCCCAAATAATTCATTTCCTGATATGGTGTAATATCTGTCATCTTGATATATCAAATGGTCTTCTAGCCCACAAACCCTAATCACCTCCATAAATAAATATATTAACTTATCAGCTATAATAAGAAAGCACTTGAAATTATTTAACTTTCTTACATAACTTGAGCTGTAGATTCTTAGCTATGCCTTTAATACACTGAGCAACAGGGTTTCTGGTTGTTTCTGTTTGGGGTGTGTCTTGTCTGTTGCGTTCAGTAGACACTCTAGTATAAACCCACCATCTGTCAGTGGTTTTGAGGCCGAGGCATAATTTTCTCTTCCTGCATAGTGGTATTTAACTATAGCATCACTTAATGTATTCACATTTTTGAAAAAGTATTTAAAAATAGTGTCCCCTTTTCACTTTGTTTTATTTTTCCATCATGCGTATTTTTCATGCCGGTCATAGTTGTGACCAAGTTTTGTTGTATAACTTATATTCTTTTGAAACATAACAAGCTTCTTGAGGTCTCTTTCATTCTGGAGGGGCAGTGGATGGGAATTCAGTGGAACTGGTATATGACATTAAATTAGGCAACTTAATTTCTCTGGATCTCAAGTTCTGGGTCTCCTCTGTAAAAGTGAGGGCTGGTCACTGGATAACCTCTAAAGTCCTTTGCATGCTAATATTTAAACTTTTTTTTACCCTAAGTCCTAGTGCATACTGGGCCCCAGCTGTGTCCTTTATCCTCGGCTTCCTGGAAGAAAGACATTTTCCCAAGGAAAGCGAGTCTGCTATAACAGAGACTATTCCCAGCAAAGCAATAGTATTATCAATCCTAGCACTTCCTAACCTAGGATGTAATCATCTGCAAAGCATTTCATTGCTTTCTACTTTGTGTCCACATTTATATACGATAAAGAAAAAGGAAGAATGGTAATAGGAAAAAAGAGGTGGGCTGGGATCTAACATTACATACCTACAGAAAGTCAGGTGGATGCTTGTACTTTTATATACAAGGCCTAACAAATCCTCCCAATAAATCCAGGCAAGCGATGGTAGTATCCTAACTTTACAGATAAGGAAAAGAAACTCACAGATGTTAAATATTCTGGCCAAGATAACACAAACAGCAGCAGATTTAGGATTTGGTCCCAAAGACCATGTTGTATCCACTATGTTGTATGATTCTGGGTTCCAGGGCATTCTTCTCTGCCTGTGGGGTTTGGGGGGCGGGGGTCATGTATCTCCTGGAGCATCCAAACAAGGATGCTCTATTCTCTTATGCTCTTTGGATCTGGGAGCCATGAATCAACCTTGAGTTGATCATGTTGAAGGCCAAATAAGGGGACACACGGCCAGCAAGCAGAGCCTAGTGTGGGGGTCCAGCCAGAGTCCTGGGACCATGCTGGGCAAGTCTGTAAGAGGCAAGGTCAGGCTTACAATGCCCAGATGAGGCAATGAGCCAGTCCAGGGAACAAGACCTGCATGTTTCAGGGGCTGCTGCTGCTCATGCTCCAACTTAGAAGGAGAAACTGCCAGAGAATCAAATCCTTTTTAGAAGGAAGTAGAAAGGCCACCAAAACAATTGGACTGACTTTATATCATTTGACACCTCAAGGTGGGTGTTGACAACTATCGATGGTCCGATCTAGTAAGAAGTAACCTGCTGCTGTGTGTCCTTCTCTCTTTCTCTTTCCTTCCTTTCCCTATTCATTTCCCACCAATGTTTGTCATTAACATAGAAAAACAAAAAAGAAAGATCTAGTCCTTATCTTCAACATTGTTATTGTGATTACATTTTAAGCCTTTTTAATTCTGTGAAGGCAAAAAGTGGAAACCTAATAAACACATGTATATGTAAAAATTAAGAAAGAAAGAAAGAAAGAAAGAAAGAAAGAAAGAAAGAAAGAAAGAAAGAAAGAAAGAAAGAGAAGATAGAATAAATCAACAGAAGGAATTATAGTGAAACACTGAATCACCTACCCCATCCTTCCCCATCCATATTCCCGGCTCCCTGAGGCAAATGCTTTTTACTCTTCACTCTGAAAGTTACTTTCCCAACTCCAACCAACTTATATGCTATTTCTTAACTTATTTATTTCAGATGTTGTCAAGTCACTCACACCCACAGAAAGATAAGGATTTAATTTACTTGATTCCCCCTCTTCTCTTCTTCTCAATTTTTGACAACTATTTTTGTCCTACTGTTTATTACCTTTGTACCTCTGAATAATAATGTAAATGTATATTTTTATATTCTGTCAATTTTAGACAGTACTTGTTGGTTCCCAATTAAATTAGATGACGCTAACATGTTGATGGAAATCCTTCCTGAGTCTACTAACTTCTGCTCCGTGTCAAATTCTCCCCTTGTCTTTGTCATTTTCTGACAACTAGAATTTGCTTTTACACAGTCCAGACTGATCATATTACTGTTGGGAGTCGGGGATCCCAATTCCTTGAACCCAGTTGACCTGGTTCCATTACCCAGCTAAGTTAGAAAGTTCAACTAAGGCACGGTGGTAATTGAAAGCAAAAAATGAATGAAAACAGAAAATAAAACTGGAGCAGCCCATGCAGCATGAATAAAGAGCAAAGTAACCTGCACAAGTCTCAGTGTAGCAAAGAGAAATTTTATTTAGGAAGAACAAAGAGAAAGCTTAGAGTACTTCCAAAGGGAATTGGAAATGGTCCCCCTCATGATGGAGATGAAAACAAAAGGCCATGCAGAGGCATAAATACCCTCTTTCCCTCTGTTTGAAATTGGTTGCAACTCTTTCATTAGCCCCTCTGCACCTCTAGGCTTTATTGCCTTTTCTATTGGTCATTGATTATTGTCTCTTTCTATTGGTCATTGGTTACCTAGGTTACCTCATACTCCATTCTTATAGGCCCTCCAGGCTTCCTGGTTCTACAGTCCAGGTTTTCCTCCCATCGTAGCCCATTTCTTTGTGTCCCTTCTCAATTCCTTTTTTTTTTTTCTGCATCTGTGTTTTGTCTTTTCTGTTGTATTAGACTGATTTGCAAGGTTGAAAACCAATAAATAAATTTATAATTTATGAAATTATTAATATATTGAGCAATCCTTTCCATAAATGTTGAAGCAGGCCCTGAGACAGAATTATACAGCAGGTGACATGAACTTGTCCCCTTGGGATCAGTGGACTCTTCATCACACTCCACCAATGTCCCAATACCATGTCACTGCTTTGGTGAGGCTTGGTGACTATTGGGCTTGACTGTAGTATGAGTAGGAAGAGGAGTCTGATCAGAAAGCTCTTAAATTTCAAAGGGTAGGGTTGTTGCACAGAGATCTAGAAGTCCTAATTCTCAAGAAGAACATTCAATGTCTGTAGAGAAAGGAGCCCTGATTTTTGCTTGGGGGTGGGCTACGAAGACTCCCAACTCATGCAAAGGTGAGGCAGGGATGGGTCCTTACCAACAGGTCCATTGTTTTCTTCCCTAGACTATTTGAATCATCTCCTCTGCAATCCCACTCCTCCACCCCCACCACATTCCATGATCTGATTACCTATCAACTTATTTCTGTTCTCTTTACTTCTTCTGAAAGAATATTGGGTTCTCCTCTCCCCATCTCTTCCCATTACCTTGACTACTATGAGTTGATCTCCACATTTTTATTTTCCTGAGGTCAGTAGAGGGAGGAGTAAACCACAGCCATACCTGTATTTTATTTCTTTCCTGATCATAACATAGTTTAGGTTTAGCATCAAGAAAACTTTCAAGCAATCAAGAAAAATAGACAAAAGAAAACTCCACAAATCCTGTAACTCAGAGAAACCCCCCACTAACATGCTGTTGAAAATCCTTCCTCAGTCTACCAACTTTTCCTGTTTCGTGTGGAATTTCCAGAGGGAGTTTTAGCTGTGCTTTTATCTCTGAATCTTCCCTCCTCTGGGAGCTGTTATACCAAAGGTGGGAATTCAAGTTCGAATGCTCATTGCCTTCTATGCTATGCTGCAGCCCCATCCAGCATCCAGAGCTTTCCCAAAAGAAGAAACAGTCTGGGTACATACTTTTACCTAGGATTCACCCTTCCTTTTCTCTATTTCCTGCATTTTGTGGTGGAATTACTTGTCCTAAGGCAGCCTCCTGGGTCCTTTTGCAGAGAAGGGATTCCCTAGAGCAGATTTATGGATAATTTTCTTTCTCTAGGTCAGAGCGTGGGAACATAGAAAGTCAGATAAATTGGCTCATGAAATTCACATTTCACAGTTGGGTCTGCCTCCCAAGTAAGACATTGCCACGTTGCCTGCCTATTTAATCTTCTTTTACTAGAAGGTGAATAATCCTTCTCACAGGATGCACTGCTGCAGGGGTAGAAGGAAGTGGTCAGGGAACAGAGTTGATAGAGATGAGCAGAGGGTTCCCAAGGAATTCCTACAGTCCCCACCCTTTCTCATTATAATAAGCTCTATTTCTTTCTTTTTTTCTAATTCACTGCAGTTTCATATGTTTATTTGCTTCTTTGGGCAGGAGTTAGAAAAGAGACACATTTGGCTCTATTCCAGTTGATTTCTGAGCCAAGAGGAACCAACTTTGCCTTTCTACTGTGTGGGGTGACCCACAAGGCCAACACCAGATAGCTCTCTGAAGGCGTGTGCCTGGCAGAGCCAGGCTCTCTGTCCATGTGAGGCCTCCGTGGGAAGGCATCGAATGACTCTGCTCTTCTGGGCTATCAGTCAACTCGCCAAGTCTGGGTTTGGCTTCTAACTTGGCCCAAGCTCCTGGCAAGAAAGAGGCTGGCAGGGAAGGGGGGGGCCTCTATCTCTCGGCCACAGACAGATTGAAAGGAAGGTAATCATCACATTGCCTCTCTGGAGAGGACTTTGGAACTTTTTCTTAAATTTTAATCCTTTTCTTTTTCACCTTCATGTAAGACATTTGCAACAAACTCTGCCCCCAAGGGGGCCCAGGCAGCAAGGCTGCAGAGAGGAAGGCAGAAGGACTCTGTTTGTGGGTGACGGCCTGAAGAATGGAGCTCTGCACGGTCAGGGCCCCTTCTCCCGTGAGCATTTGATGACTGTCCCCAGGATTAGGAGGTAGAAACTCTCACTTTCTGGAATACACAGATAGGTAATCATTGTACTCTTTGAGACTTTGATCAAATCACGCTTTCGTTGGAGTGGTGATCCGTGTGGAGTTGGACCACTTTACGGTTGCTTTGGAAGTGAATTCCTTTATACAAAATGCACCTGTTCTCTCTGGGCCAAAAATGCCATTGCTATAGAATGAAAGTGAACCCTTTCCAGCACTTTTTTTAATTGTTAGGGATTCATTGAGGGTACAGAGAACCAGGTTACACTGATTGCATTTGTTAGGTAAAGTCCCTCTTATAACTATGTCCCGTCTCCAGGAGGTGTGTCATGCACTGTGAACCCCACACCCCCCTCCTTCCTTCCCTCTTTCCACTCCCCTATTCCCCTACCCCCCACCAAGTACTAGGTCATCAACTGTCCTCATATCAGAATTAAGTACATTGTACGTTGGATTCTTGCTTCTCCGTTCTTGTGATGCTTTACGAAGAAGAATGTGTTCCACCTCCATCCAGGTTAACACAAAAGATGTAAAGTCTCCATCCTTTAAAAGGCTGAATAGTATTCCATGTTGTACATATACCACAGCTTGTTAATCCATTCCTGAGTTGGTGGGCATTTAGGCTGTTTTCACAGTTTGGCAATTGTAAACAGTCTAGAGCAAATGTCCTTATGATAAAAGGATTTTTTTCCTTCTGGGTAGATGCCCAGTAATGGGATTGTAGGAGAAAATGGGAGATCTAGTTTGAGTTCTTTGAGGATTCTCCATTCTTCCTTCCCAAAAGGTTGTACTAGTTTGCAGTCCCACCAGCAGTGTAAAAGTGTTCCCTTCTCTCCACATCCACTCCAGCATCTGCAGCTTTGAGACTTTGTGATGTGGGCCGTTCTCACTGGGATTAGGTGATATCTTAGGGTAGTTTTGATTTGCATTTCTCTGATAATTAGGGACAATGAGCATTCGTTCATATGTTTGTTAACCATTTGTCTATCTTCTTTAGAGAAGGTTCTATTCATCTCTCTTGCCCATTGATACAAGGGATCATTGGCTTTTTTTATGTTGATTAATTTGAGTTCTCCATAGATCCTAGTTATCAAGCTTTTGTCTGATTTATAATATGCAAATATATTTTCCCATGCACAAGTTGCTTGAACTGAGAGATAAAATTGGGAGATAAATACTTAAAGGTAAAAGTCACTTTGCCAAGCTCCCCCTACTCAAGAAAAAACTAGCAATAAAACAAGCACTCCTAACCAACTGCTTATCCTTCTAGACCCATCTCCCTTCCCTTACTCACTCAGTTTGGGTTTTTTGGACCTGGACTGGAAGGCAGGATTGAGCCTGCTGGCCATTGTGTTATGTAATATATTTCTTATTACACCATTCTGCAAGCACATTTCGCAAATATCTTTTTTCCCTATTGGAATCTGAGCCTCTCAAGGGTAGGGACGCATATCTATTTTTGTACTCTATCACTGAGTCCAGTGTCTTACACATATAAGCTTTAAAAAAGTATATTAAATGAACAAATGAATGAACGAATGGCATGTACATTATAGACTTTTACTTCCCAGTTCAGATATTCAAAAATGTTTTGCTTCCTTGAACCACGTTTTGTTCAGTAATAACAAAAATAATAGCTATAATGTATCAAGAATTTGTTTTGTGCTAAGCCCCATGCTATGTATTTTGTTCTAGTGTCTCCTTTAATCTGCATCCCTCATCTGAGTTTGCGTGCGAGCTCATGCCATCTTGGATTTCTCTATCACACTAACTGCCACATTTTTACATAGAGCAGAACCTCTATAGGTTGATCACCCCAGGGACTGTAACAAACTGGTCAGCCTGTGCAGGGGGTCAACATAAGGAACTCGGCCTGCTGTACTGGTATGTACATGTGGTGCATGTTCAGTCTATGAAGATTAGGTCAACTGAAGGAGGTGGTCAGTATAGAGAGGTGGTCACCTATGGAGATTCCACTAATTGTAACTGTTCATGCTTCGTCTTCTCCTGGACTATAAGCCCCATGAGGATAGAGATGTCTTTGCCTGTATGATGCTGACTCCTTCAGCCTGCAGCCCTTACAATACATGCTGATTTAATTTTTGTGACTTTTATGAATTCTTACAAGTCCCTGTTCGGTTCTATACCAAGTATTCTTCAGTATAATTATTGCAATCCTGGATACCTCTGTTCCTTTTTGGTCATTGGGCATAACAACAAGGAAACTCACAAATTCTCCTTGTGGTAGCTGAAAACATTGGTACCTGTGTGGTCACCTTTGGTTACTATGTACCTGGAACCTTGGAAGAGACTCCTCTCTAGCTGTTTGTCTTTGTGGTCACCATCGCCATCCTAGAGCTGCTGTTTTCTCCGACATAACATCACTTCTAGTCATTGCCACTGCTGCTTTTTGGAATCCAGGTGCCAACAGAACGGACATGAAGCAGGTGCATCTAGGTACAAGACAGGGCAGGGCAGGGTACAATGCAGTAGAGGCCAAAGTCTGAAGCTGAGATTGCCCAGCTTAGAAAGCTTAAGGCAAAGGACCCCCCATTTCCTTGGGGAGAGTAAGATGGGTCTCGATCTTTACCTTCTGCCTCCAGGAAGCTTTCATCGCCACTCCCACTTTCCCCACTACTTGCAACGTTCAATGTTTCCATCCTAAAGTGCTCTTCGGCACTGTTTCTACAGTTTTGTGCTTCTGCTGGTTTGAGCTCCTTGCTAGCATCATGAGTCTCAACTTCTCACTGCTCTATTTCCAAGGGCAACCATCTCCTCATTGGTCTAGTTCCGAGGCCAGGAAAAAAAAATTAAGCAATTTCCACAAAGTAGGCTGAGAACATTCCCACTATCTCAGGGCTCAACCAAGTTTCTGAAAGTGGCATGTGAAGTTGGATATTATTTTCTCTTAAAACATCATGAATTCCTATAGCTAAGGAGACAACAACCAAAGCAAATAGACAACCTACACAATGGGAAAGGATATTTGCATATTTTGAATCAGACAAAAGCTTGATAACTAGGATCTATAGAGAACTCAAATTAATCCACATGAAAAAAGCCAATAATCCCATATATCAAGGGGCAAGAGACATGAATAGAACCTTTTCTAAAGAAGACAGACAAATGGCTAACAAACATGAAAAAATGCTCATCATCCATAATTATTAGAGAAATGCAAATCAAAACCACCCTGAGATACCATGTAACCCCAGTGAGAATGCCCACATCACAAAATCTCAAAACTGCAGATGCTGGCGTGGATGTGGAGAGAAGGGAACACTTTTACACTGCTGGTGGGACTGCAAACTAATACAACCTTTTTGGAAGGAAGTATGGAGAACTCTCAAAGAACTCAAGCTAGACCTCCCATTTGATC
>CAUYRH010032376.1:0-34914 GCA_963574655.1 Perodicticus potto | reverse complement strand
AAAAAAATTCTTTCGGCTCAGCGCCTGTGGCTCAAGTGGTAAGGCGCCAGCCACATACACCTGAGCTGGCGGGTTCGAATCCAGCCCAGGCCCGCCAAACAACAATGATGGCTGCAACCAAAAAATGGCCAGGCATTGTGGCGGGTGCCTGTAGTCCCAGCTACTTGAGAGGCGGAGGCAGGAGACTCGCTTGAGCCCAGGAATTAAAGGTTGCTGTGAGCTGTGATGCCATAGCACTCTATCCAGGGTGACAGCTTGAGGCTCTGTCTCAAAAAAAAATTCTTTCATTGGTTCAGAGGCTGTAGCTCAGTGGTTAAGGGCGTCGGCCACATGCACTACAGCTGGCAGGTTCAAATTCAGCCTGGGCCTGCCAAACAACAATGACAACTGCAACCAAAAATTAGCTGGGCGTTTTGGCAGGCACCCATAGTCCCAGCTACTTGGGAGGCTGAGGGAAGAGAACCACTTAAGCCCAAGAGTTGGAGGTTGCTGTGAGCTATGATGCCACAGCATTCTACCAAGGGCAACAAAGTGAGACTCTGTCCTCAAAAACAAAACAAAAAAAAACCCTCTTCCATTCATGTAACAATTAACACTTTTTCTGGTTTTATTTTTGCTTCTACTTATACTGGCAAAGCAGCAAAACATGCAATTCCACACTGCCTAACTGCTTTGTAGTTTTAGGTATCCCATGTTTCATTAAAACTGATAATGCTGGCTCGGCGCCTGTGGCTCAACGGGCTAAGGCGCCAGCCACGTACACCTGAGTTGGCGGGTTCGAATCCAGCCCCCGGGCCCGCCAAATAACAATGACGGCTGCAACCAAAAAATGGCCGGGCGTTGTGGCGGGCGCCTGTAGTCCCAGCTACTTGGGAGGCGGAGGCAGGAGACTCGCTTGAGCCCAGGAATTGGAGGTTGCTGTGAGCTGTGATGCCACGGCACTCTACCCAGGGCCACAGCTTGAGGCTCTGTCTCAAAAAATAAAAAATAAAATAAAAATAAATAAATAAATAAAAAATACCCGGGCGCTGTGGCAGACCCTTGTTAGTCCCAGCTACTCAGGAGGCTGAGGCAAGAGAATAGACTAAGCCCAGGAGTTGGAGGTTGCTGTGAGCTGTGTGACGCCACAGCCCTCTACCGAGGGCAACAGAGTGAGACTGTCTCCACAGAAAATAATAATAATAATAATAAATAAAATTATAAAAATCATTGGTAAGAGGAAAACTTGGCTTGTGAATGTTTTATAGTTTACAAGGTACTTTCACACATAGTATCTTGTCTGATCCCTTCAAGCACAGGTATAATCTTCCTTTTAGGGTTAAGGCAACTGGGCCTCAGCTGGCCTAAGTGTCTTCATTATTATTTTTTTTTATCCTTGGTTTTGAGATGAGAAAATGGAAACAAAGAACAGGTAAGCACCTTACCTAAGTTCATATATTTGGTATGTGGTTGACCTGGGACTGAAGACCTGTATGTATGGCCCTTGAGTTGGGTTACCTGGTGCTTCATTATATCATTGACTGATAGAGGCAGGACTATGCACAGGGGTTCTGACCACTCACCCTAGAGTATTTAATAAATATACCCCCCAAAAACCCCCTAAAATGTATCCTTTAATGTGGGATATAATCATTAATTCTGTATAAATACAGGTCATTTAGAAAGAGATTCATTCCATAATATATTCTGTCTAGTTTTAGCAATCAGAATGTACTCCCTTATAGCAGCTGTACCCACAACTTGTACTCAGTACTCTCTCTGGCCTCTAGCAGGAAGGTGTAGAGATGTCTGTATTATTACAGCAATTTTGTGGCAGCAAAAGAGAGGAAATGGTGGAAGCTTTTCTCTGAACCTTGACTTGATTCCCTAACATGCCTAATTTTGCTATTTTCTCATCAGTTGACCTTTAGATTTTTGATCTACTCAAATTTTGAATGCTGTAAAAGATAAACTCTTTCTGTATTCCCTCTGTATTCTAGCAGATTTTTAACTTAGGGTTTAAATTGGGTTTTGGACCATCCGTTCCTGAATTCAGTTTAACATGATATACACCCTGCCCTGCTCACACTTGGTCACCTGATAACTTAAATGACACTATCACAGAGGCTGATACAAAGTAGAGGCTCAAAAATATTTATGGAATAAATGAATGTTAAAGGCTATGTTTTAAATACTTCTAGGTAATATCTGAACTTTAAAAATCCTTCCTGAAGACAAAAATCTTAATTAACCAGTTACTATAAAATTAAAAGACAGATGAATTGAATGATTTGGGCATTCCATGGGTCATGTCATGGGATCATTACTGCACTGAAAGACATGAATGAAAAAAGGAGACAAATAAAAATACCATCCTGAGAAGTATAATAGCAATTCAAATGTTCACATTCTTAGACATCAGAGAGGCACTGAAAATATAACTAAGGAATACAATATAATGAAATTATAAATATATAATGGCTCTTGCTCTAAGAATAAGAGGAAGACATGTAAGTGTGGAGTGTGGACTTTGAGGCGGCAGAACCTCATGGCTGGGGAGGTGCATTCAAGGGAGATGCATTAAAGGAACGCCCCCCAACTGCTTCTCCTTCCTTCCTGAAACAACAATAGTCCTTTTTCCTTGCTCTCTCTGCCGGAAGTCACATAGCTTCTATATACTTTCCTATCTTTTGCCTACAAGCACATAGACTTCTCTCCCTAAAGTTAATCTTGACCCCACATACTAAGATTCATGTCATTTTCTTATTCAATTACTTCCCCTCAATCTTGTAAGAGAATATATTCCCATTCTCCTTCTTTGCTGATTTGCAACAGTGTTAGTATAAGCAACCTCGTTTAGGGACTATATAAACCAGTGCTTCTCAACCTTCCTAATGCCATGACCCTTTAATTTAGTTTCTCATGTTGTGGTGACCCCCAACCATAAAATTATTTGCGTTGCTACTTCATAACTGTAATTTTGCTACTTTTATGAATTGTAATGTAAATACCTGATATGCAGGATGTATTTTCATTGTTACAAGGGAGTCCTGACCCACAGGTTGAGAACTGCTGATATAAACAAAGCTATTCACCCAATCCCATTTCTTTATCCTTTATGCAATCTATGTCTCTTGTGTGATTTATTTTCTCAATTCCCCATCATTCCCTTCTGGTTCATTTACTCTTTGGGCGGGTTCACAAGACATGAGGACTTTTTAGTATATCTTTGCTTTTAGAGGCAAAGAACATCTTACTTTGTGAAATTAAAAGCATCTGTCAAGCTCTTGATGATGTAACACTATTATCTCCAAGAATCACCCTTAGGTAAACCTCCACATAAACCTTTCCTCTGTAAGTGTACAATATTAGGCTGAAATTGGTGAACAGACTCAGATTATCCAAAGACAGAAAAACACAGTGAGAAGGGGTATGGAGGCAACGACAGGATCAGACTGAGTACACTGAAGACCAGGGACCTGAAACCAAGGGTCACTGTGGGTCTGGGTCAGGAAGTGGATCAGAAGTCCAGGTGACCAGAACCCAAGGATCGGAATACTGCACAAGGAAACAGATGATAAAGAACAGGTAACTAAACACATTCAGCACAAGTGGGGACTACAGCAGTAGGGAAAAAGCCCAACTTTACCAAAGACTCCCTTCAAAAGAGTTCCCTGCCAACAGCAAGGCATAGGTTAATACAATTCAACAACTGGGAAGCAAGCACAGAAGGAACCTCAGAGCAAAGTCCCCAAACTCTGTTATTATTCAATGATATGAAACATAATTGCCAAGACTTGAAGATACACCTATTGTATAGCATAACGCTATAACTTACTCTAAATTAGCATTCCTATATCTTTAATATGTCCACTTTGGATTTTGCTTGTGTGTGTATCTGATTCCCTTACCTGAATTGCTGGTCTAGCTTTTCAGCCACAAAATCTTGTCTCTCTTTTTCTTTTTTCTCTTTTAATACTCTAGTTTTCTCTCTCATTCTATCTTTTTTCTCCTCAATGGTTTCTTCTTTCAATTGCATTTCAGTAAAATACGCATTTTCTTCTGATGCTAAAAGTTCACGTAGCCTGAAAGACCAAAAAAAAACCAAAAAAAACAAAAAAAAACACAAACTCTCATGCTACATGCACCATTTTATTGATTTTTTACTTGTTATATTTGATTTCAGAATTACAAATCAAATAAATTTTATAAGAAGGAAAAGATCATTATAGTTCTCTAAAAAGTAATACTGGATGCCACTTAAAGCAATAGAAACAGATCTGTACCATATTTACTTGATCACATACAAATGAGATATGAAATGCATATTTTCAACAAAAGAATGAAAATGAATAATTTTATAGTAATAAAATATGAAACAATATATTCTTTTGTTTTCCATCAAAATATAGACTACCACAAGTAAAACTATTAAGTGATAGCTATTGATAGACTACAAGTAACTCAGCCAACATCCTTACTATACTTTTTCATTTGTAAATCTCAACTGGTAGTTTTAGGAATGTTCTATAGCCTGTGTCCCAGGTTTTTGAGCCTTACTTATTTCGTCTTTCTTCAATATTAATAATAAACCCTTGCACAGCATCCTTGATTCTTGCTTGCACAAGGTTTTCCAAAAACTTGCGGTCATTGTGCTGGTTCCACTCAACTTTCAAGCGGTCCTGCTCGTTAGACTTAATAGAGGCCAAAATAGCATGATACTTCTGATGACTGCGTCGGATTCTTTCTAGATGTTGCTCAACCTTTTGGTCTTTGGGAGGCTTGGCTCTCTGAAAACAAAAGCTACTATCACTTATGATGAAAAAAACCTCAGTTATGTTATTTTCAATTAATTATGACTTCCATCAATAGTCATACTAAATAAAATTTGGTATATTTTATTTATCTGCTACAACTGAAAACAGCTTAAGAACCTAAGAAGCAACTCGTTTGATTCTCTGAGCCTACACCTAAGATGTTATCAAATCAGTCTCAAATATTTCAGAAGTGCTGTTTGACTAAAAGTTGATGAAATTATAACGTTAAAAATATGACCAGGACTCTATAAAGATTGTCTAGTCAAACTCAGAGACATTTGAGAGATTTGCAAAAGGTGTTTCAAATAGGGCAGACCTGGGCAGACAAAACTAGAGGTCTTCTAAATTCTTGACATTGACCTTGCCACCTACTACTCCACATTGTTTCAAAGGTATAGATCATAGTTACCACCATCAAAATACTTTCAATGATAAAGGGTTACTATCTAAGTATATAGGAGATATATACCCATATATCCAGTGTGGCCATAAAGTTTGTGTCAATTTAAAATAGTGTGCAATTTCAAATTGCACCTGAACTTTTTTTTTTTGAGACAGAGCCTCAAGATGTCACCCTGGGTAGAGTGCCGTGGCATTACAGCTCACAGCAACCTCCAACTCCTGGGCTCAAGCGATTCTCCTGCCTCCACCTCCCAAGTAGCTGGGATCACAGGTGCCTGCCACAATGCCCGGCTGTTTTTTGTTTCTGGTTTCAGCCATTATTGTTGTTTGGCGGGCCTGGGTTGGATTTGACCCTGCCAGCTCGGGTGTATGTGGCTGGCACCTTAGCAGCTTGAGCCACAGGCGCTGAGCCTGCACCTGAACTTTATGGCACCCTGCATACACATATATACATATTTAACTGTGACAACGGAAAAACCCTAGACAAACTTCATACTGATGTCATTTTCTTTTTTCTTTCTTTTTTTTTTTTTTTGAGACAGTAGAGTGCTGAGACATCACAGCTCACAGCAACCTCCAACTCTTGGGCTTAAGCAATTCTCTTGCCTCAGCCTCCCAAGTAGCTGGGACTACAGGCATCTGCCACAATTGCCTGGCTATTATTGGTTGTAGTTGTTATTGTTGTTTGGCAGGCCTGGGCCAGGTTCGAACCCGCCTGCCCTGGTGTATGGGGCTGCCGCCCTACCCACTAAACTATAGGCGCCAAGCCTACTGATATCATTTGCATGGTTTTTTGTATTATAAAATGTAATCAAGGAGGAAAACTAGGTTAACTTCATACAGGACATCTCTGTACTACCTGTATAATTTCTTATGAATCCATAATATTTCAAAACAACCGTTTAAAAAAAGAAAAAAAACCAATGAAAAACCCTAGTAAAGAAGAAGGATGAAATAAAAAGAAGGGAAGGAGAAAGGAAGAAATAAAAGGAAGAGGGGGGGGAACTGATGGTAGAATTTCATTCCTATTTCTGTAGTACCCACAAGTTTTAATGCAAAGACTGTGCTCCTGACATTTTGGGATAATCGAATTTCTGTAAATGTATTTTTTTTTATGGAAATGTCCTCTAAAAAGCTGGAAATGCATGCAGCATTTTGAACATATATTGATGTACTTAATGAAATCACATAGACTACATCTCTTTCATTTCTATATTCCTACCATTGAGCATAATGCCTACAACAATCTAGTTCTCAACACAAATGGATGGATGGATGGATGGATGGATGGATGGATGGATGGATGGATGTATGGATAGAACAATGTATCTAGGTGGGCCTGATGCAATTCCTTCACCTCCTGGAACAACCAGGAAATTCTAGTCTTAAACTTTATATTTTTAGCAATATAGTTTTATTGAGTCATTCTTAGGTGGATTGTGAGACAATGCGGTGCTGATTCATAGCAACAAAACTCTTCACTCGTGAGGCAGAGAGACAATCAATAGTTTACATTTGGAATATTACTGTCATTGCTACTGGGACACTAGGGTTGGGTGTTTATAATGAAGTCTCCTGGAGAGAAATAAATCAAAATTTGAAGACAGCTTGATGAAAAGATTCAGGGCTCAGGGTACACTTATAGGTACCAAGATAAGGCAGGTCTGAGGTAGGGAGGATGATATTGGGCATTATAGCACATGAAGTAGGTAATCCATAAGGATTTGGAGCCCAGAACCAAATAATTAAACTACTGTTCTCTAATATTTTTTGGCATTTTATGAATATAGGTTCTGTGAATGAAGCAGATGCAGGTCATGGCTGTATCTTGAGAAGGATACACAGCAGGAATTCAGGCTCTCAGTAGACATACAGGCTGAGAACTGCAACCAAACACCAAGATCATATAGAAACATCATCTGTAGTTGGCAGGACAGGAACTAGGCTACTGTACAATGTGGCTGAAGAGGAGAATGGGAGTGAGGGTGGGGATGGTGAGAAACAGCATGAGCAGTAGCCAGGGGTCAAGAGGCCCTTTAAGGCTTGGGGCATCCTGTACAGAACTCTTTGGTCTGGGAAGGACCCAGTCTTTAAATGACCTGGACTTCTCAAACAAGGTGATGCCAAGCCAGAAGGAGTCTTGGCATTGTTTAAAACCCTCACTTCATACTCGGGAGGCTGAAGCAAGAGAATTGCCTAATCCCAAGAGCTGGAGGTTGCTGTGAGCTGTGATGCCACAGCACTCTACTGAGGGCAACAAAGTGAGATTCTGTCTTTAAAAAAAAAAACCCTCACTTCAATAGAAATATAATGAAAAACAGATATGTAATTTTAAATTTTAAAGTAGTTGCATTTAAAAAAGAAACATGGGAAATCATTTTGATAATATATTTTATTTAACCAATATATCCAAAATACTATCATTTTCAACATGTTACTTTAGGCACATTTCAAGTGTGCAAATGTTATTCATGGCTGCTAGTTACTATATTGTACATCACAGGTCTAAACCAGGCAAAGGCAGAACAAGCTACTTTGTGTCTTCAAGGTCACTGAAGGCTTTTGTTACTGTAGCATCTCAAATTATAGTTATTAAATTATTAGGATTGCAATTTACAATGCCTTATATCTTAGGATGGAGTCTGTCCTCTACCCATTACTAACTGTAGTGAGCACGTTACTTAATCTTTGTGACTCTGTTTTCTCAAACATGTCAAATGAGCAGAATTAAGTTCATCTGTTGGGCTTCTAGGAGGCATTCATTAAACAGCTGCTCCTTTTACTGCCTTATTACTTCAGACATTACCTACTTTATTGCTTTTTCCTGGGAATTGTTTAGGGCCCACGTCTCATCTCTTAGTGGCTTAATTCTTCCAACACAACTCTGCTACTTTTAACACCTAAACTTCTTATCATACTCAAGACACCTGAGAAGGAGCAGATGGACCAACTCTGACCTCTCCCTTTTCTTCTTAATTCTTCTATAAGTGCAAAATGGTCAATAGGCCTGCTTCTCTGGTTTGGTGGTGACATTTTTATTTTTTCCTGTCCTTTATTGGTTTCCAGCACAAATAACAGCACACAACAAATGGCCCAGTGTAAGAGCCCTTCGTTTAAATACAGAACCCAGAGTAAATCAGTTTCTTTCTTTGATGGAGTCTGTTTATAATTATCACCTTTAACCCTACAGTCTATTGAAGCCTCCAGTCTACTACTTCCCAGCTCCAGTTCCTGCAGTACTTGGACTTAGGGCTAAGAAGGAGCAGGTCCATGGATTGAGTGAAACTTGCTACATGCACTGTGGAGCATAACAAAACTGTATTCTTAATTGTCCCTGATCTTTCTTCATAAACTGACATCACAGACAACATGGCATATCATTATCTTCTGTGATAACTATAACGGTTTTATGCATGAGCAAGTTGTTTCTGCAATTAGGTTCCAGGTTGAGCATTCCTAATCTGAAAAATCTGAATTGCCCCCAAATCTGAAACTTTTTGAGTAACAACAAGTGGAAAATTCTATACCTGACCTAACTTGTCATCAGGTCACAGTCAAAATGCAGAAACACAGTTTATTCAGCATCTCCAAGGGAAAAATAAAATTACCTCAGGTTACGTGGATATGCATAAGTGTATATGTAACATAAATGAACTTCATGTTTAGATGTGGGTCCCCTCCCTAAGGGATCTCATTATATATAGGCAATATTCCCAAATCTAAACAAAATCTTAAGTCTGAGACACTTCTGGTATGAAACATTTCTGATTAAGGATATTCAACCTATTGACAAGACTGCTTGGAGGCAGGCTTCAGTGATGTGAACACCTCCCAAGGTCATCATATTCACTCCTGTATTTCCCATAGTGCTGTGCACATAGCAGAGGCTTGTGTGATAACTCTGCAATAGCCTAATGGCACTGGGCAGGTTTTCTGGGCTGTAGAAACTAGTATGTAGGCTTGGCGCCCATAGCTCAGTGGTTAGGGGACTGGCCACATGCACTGGGGCTGGAGAGTTTGAACCCAGCCAGGGCCTGCTAAACAACGACAACTACAACAAAAATGTAGCCAGGCATTGTGGTGGGTGCCTGTAGTCCCAGCTACCTGGGAGGCTGAGGCAAGGGACTCTCTTAAGGCCAAGAGTTTGAGGTTGCTGTGAGCTGTGACGCCACAGCACTTTACTGAGGCTGACAAAAAAAGAAAAAAAGAAAGAAACTAGCCTGTAGAAACAAAGTAGTCTAAGTGCATGGACCAGTAATGACTGGAGGTCTCAGCAGGGCCCATCAAATTCTGCAGCAAGAAGCATCCCCCGAGCCTAAATTTGAACTTCAAAACTTTAAAATCCCTTTTGAAGATAAAAATCTACCACCTACTACCATCCCAGCCTTAGAGGCAGCCACCCTGTCTTTTTCCAGGCCTGTGGTTGTCTGTAACCACTCACCGCCTATTCTTCTTCTACAGATGATCTTCCTAGCAGTGAAGGACCAGCCCCAAACCGTACAGCTGCATTATGGCCAGCCCTGCCCCCAGATCTATTTCTGGGCTCATGACACACACTCCCCATTGTAAGGGATCAGAACTCATTCGAGTGTCCTAGAGACTGAAAAACCCAAAGATCCCAAGTGGTGATTCTTCAAACACAGATCCTAAATATTATAATTGGTGTGTGGGAGCATGGTAAGAGTTTTAAAAAAGTATGGCGGGAGATGGGTGGATAAGGGGAAGATACGTGAGCAATTTTTTCTTCCCTTGTTTCAAAATTCAACCTACTCCATCAGGCATCATTTCCCTCGAGCAAGGCCTGGCTAAGGGCCAGGTTGGGCTCAGCCAAGCCTGAAGGACCGGTACATAAAGAAAACTGTAGGTGCCCCAGCCTCCATTCACTCATCACATCCTGGGCTTACCACGATCACCACGTTGGGAGTGGGGCCCTTAACTTCCCGTTGTACGGTGCCAAACCTCTGGCTGTACATTTTCACGTCCCCTCGGGATGAGGTTGGCGTTAGCCGTGATTCCCCGACCGCGGCGACCTGCTTCCGCGACGCTTAAGTCTGGTTGCCATGGTGCACCTCGCGGGGTGAGCGGCAGGTAGAGGTGGGTGGGTCGGGCGGAAGTCGGTCCTGTCACCATGGTGGCCACAGACTCCGGCACTGGCAACTTCCTCCTGCAGCCGAGTAGCTGAGTCTGCGCGGTCCTCACCCCGCCCCTGGCCGCAGCCCGCCGACCTCGCGCCCTCCTCCAGAGTTCCTCAGAAGGCAAGAAAAACCCTCTGTCTCAAAGACAAGTCGAAAGTCTAATTGTAATGCCAATTGACTTTGCTATTTGTAGCATCCTGTGATAAGGAATGAGTAAGTTAGGGGATATTTTTGGGGACGTCAAATTTTGTACTATCTCTAGGTTAATCTCAGCGATGACCATAATAATCACCACAGGATAACCTTGTATTTGTGTAGTACTTTACAAACTGCAAGGTATTTTCACTCATACAGCCTTCGAGCCTCACAAATACAGGGTTGATGGAAGAGCAAGTATTATTCTCAATTCACAGCTAAGACGATTAAAGCTCAGGGAGCCTGAGGGCCTTTTCGAAAACCGCTCAACCAGTAATAATAATTAATAAAATCTTCCTGCTGCATTGGGCAGAAAGCAGGGCTTAGACCCAGGATACCTTAGGATGGGAGGAGATCTATGGGCTGGCGGGGCAGTGGCACTACCTGGCTGAGCACAATAATGAATGATCAAGACCGTCACGGTGGACCAGGGTCAGGAGGTGGATCACAAGTCCAGGTTAATTGGTTCCTAAAAGTCAGCATTTCAGGCAGAACTGGCAGTACAGATCAGGAACCGTAGAACGGACCCTCAGCACAAGTGGAGACTAAAATTGTATTTCTAGTCAAGAACAAGATGGTAATAATCTAAAAGCCAATTGAAAATGACGTTTTGGTATTCCCATGCTAAAGTGGGGTCGACCACGAAACGCAGAAAAAAAATCAGTACCTACGTCAGAGACTGATGTATAATGTCCAAATACAACCAATGTGTATACCCTCTTAATTAGCATTCCTAAGTCATTTTTAATCCACCCACTTCGGATTTTGTATGAGGTACGTTTCTAGGTTTGAATTCCACATCCTGAATTGTTGGTTCAGCTTTTCAGCCGCAAAATAATGTCTTCTCTCTTAATTATCTTTTAATAATTCTCATTTTGTCTTTATGATTCTTCTTAAAATTGCAGTTCGGTAAAACACTCATTTTCATTTACTGTTAAGAGTTTACATTGCCTGAAACAAATAAAAAAGAAAGCTTAGTTGGTCGTCTCGGTTCTCTGGACAGTGTCTTGAGCGACGATTCTTTCATCTTGAGTCCCAGGCGCGCCAGGCCCGCGGGTTGGTGTGGGCTGAACTTCCACCACCACCACCACCACAACCCCCTGGGGAAAGACCGCAATGAAAATGCCTTTGGCCCGGGGGTTAGGGAAACGCCGCTGCGACTCGGGGCCGCTAGTCGGGCACCCGCGGTGCGCGTAGCCTAACCGGATCCAGCGGGATTTCTCGGAGGCGAAAACTTACGTGGCTGCCCCAAATATGTCAGGAGTCACGCCTCACCCTCACTCTGGGCAAACTCTGTAATGTAACTTTGGTACCGTTTTGCTTGTTTTACCACTGATGAGCGGGAGTCGGCTTAACCTGGGGACAACCTAGGTACCGGTAATGGGTTGCGCCGGACGGAGGCCACGCCCCAGGGCGGCCAGGGGGAAGGGGAAGCGTCTCCAGGGCCCCGGTGGGATGACCGCGGCTGGCGCCCCCTGGCGGGTCCGTCCGGAGATTGAAAGAACCCGGACGGGCCCAGCACAGAGAATCTCACAGCCTTCAGCCAACCCGCCCTGGGAGGGCTAGAGAAGTGATTCCCCCAAGGTCTTTGGTCAGAAGTGACCTTGATCTTGCCACCCAGTATCCCAGTTTCTAGGAGGTAGTCAACACTGTTATCACCAAGACGTTCCCAAAAGAAACAGTAAGCATATAAATCAGTAAATGGAACAATAAAGATCATTTAAAAATAATTTTAAAATAGAACAGATTAGAGATAGAAACTAAAGTATTTCCAATTCCTATTGTGCCCCAGACAAGGTTCACACAAGGGTTATCTTCTTGAGTTTCCTGAATTCTATATTTTTAACATTAAATTCCACGATAAAGTTGGAAATCTATTCATTTATAATACATACTGATTCATTTAATAAAATTGCATGGACCATCTTTTTCATTTCTGTATCCAGGTATTAAGTGCCTACCATAAGCCATGTTCTCAAGACTTGAATGAATAACACAAAAATAGCCAAGACCAGCAAGTTTTTCCAGGTGAGTTTGACAGAATTTCTGTACTTGCTGGGATCACCATGAAATCCATGGTCTTCAGCTTTGCATTTTCAGCAACGTAGTTTTATTGAGTATCCTCAGGTGAGTAGTGAGACCCTTGGGAGCTGATCCATGGCAAGGTGGCTTTGCAATGTGTCACCATGGCTAGGCTGTGATTCCCAAAACTCCCTTCCCTGTATGCTTCCAGTTAAGATGGGCCACAAGAGACATTTTGCCTAATAAGTGGAGGGCAGAAGTGAAGCAGCAGCATACTCTTTTTACATGTGGAAGGTTGGTGCAGGGGCACCAGATGCTGTTGCAGTTCAGGGATGTTGTCATTTATCTGCGGGCTTACCCCGTTGGTGTGGGGCAGCAGTCAGGCCTGCAGCCAGGCCTACAGCTGCTCTACCTTCCCCAGGATCTTCCTTCAGGTTCTCTAATTCCCGGGCCATATGAATATTTAACTCTCTGAGGAAGGACACCAACTTCTTCTACAGGACACCCACATCATCGAAGCTGCAGGTGGTGAGAGACTGACATGGGTTCCAGGCCATCCTCTTGGGTTCCAGTTTGTGCTCGTGGGCGCCGCTGTGTTCTCAATCTCCCACACTTTACATCCATCTTCCCTTCCCGACTGCCTGCCCTGCAGACTTCAAGCTCCAACATTAGATACAAAGAAAACAGCCTTACAGAGACTGTTTAACCAGGTCCCAAAATTATATGAGGTCAAGTCTCTATAATAAATCCATTAAAATACATATATACATAATCTTTATCTTAGTGGTTCTGCTTTTGTGATGGAACCCTAATACACATGGAAAGCATATTCTTCAGTCAAAATGCCAATCAAATAAATTTCCCTTAGATCAGTGGTTCTCAACCTTCCCAATGCCGCAACCCTTTAATACAGTTCCTGTGGGTCACAACCCACAGGTTGAGAACCACTGACTTAGATCACTGTCAAAATCACCACAATACCAGGGCTGTGTTTAGCTCCTGGGAGAACAAAGCTCTATAGCTTTGTCTTATACAGTCTTGACTAGGGCTGAGCTAGGTAGTGTGAAGCAAAGGAAGGGGCAGAGGGTAACAGAGGGCCCTATCTTATGAGTTAAAATTGGGAAACAGCTAATCCATATCTGAATTAACCTAAAGCTGCAAAGGCTGGGACTAGGGTAAGGCAAGGTTGGCATACAGGGTACAAAACTTAAGGAGACACTCATTCAGTCCTGGCCCTGTAAAGCTGGCTAAGTAACAATTACACGTCTAATCTTTTTGGCACTTTAAGAATGAAGAATTAGAGGAAGTGATGTAGGGCTGAGCCAACATTGGCCCTTGGGCTAGACTCGAAGCAGGAATTCAGCCTTCTAGTAGACATTTAGGCTGAGGGAAGAAACCAAGCACACAGGTCATCACAGGGCAGGAGACAGATGTTAGGAAAGACAAGCCAGGGTGGCAGCTTTAGTTCCAAAGCCCTGGCTGGGGAAGGGGAGTCAGGGTAACAAGCAGAATGGACAGCAGACAGTGGGGAAGGATACCCCTTTAGGGTTTGAGAAATCCAATGCAACACATGGGGCCTGCAGAGAATCCAGATGCTCCGACAAGATGAACCCTTTCCATATGCAGCTTTGGCACTCCCTAAACCATACTAGAGACAGAAGTATAAGGGATTTATTATAGTATTTATAGTAATCCATTATGTGTTTTCAAGGTCAATGAAAACTCCTGTTACTGTAATATTACACATTCTTGGATACAGAATTACAGTTTACAGTTTAGTGGTTTGAAGAATATGGCCTTTACAACCCAGGTTTAATTCTAGGCTCTACTAATACTATTTGACATTGGACAAATTAATGAGTCTCAGTTTTCCCATTTGCAAAAATGGGCAAAATCAATGTCTTCCTAAAAAGACTGATTTAGGAATTAAATAAATTGGGTCCATAGGAGGAACATGCAAATAGCAGTTCCTTTCCTTTCCTCATTTTTTCACATTACATTTGCAATTGCTGTCTCCCTGAGGAAATGTTTAGAGACATTGCCAGGTCTCATCCAAAAGCCACTTACATTATTTATGTTATACAGATGCCCGTTTAGGTTGTTTTGTTGTGGCTTTAGTTATATTCCCTTTCCCCACCCCAGTTACCTCACCCATAATATTCAATGTTCTTAGGGAGGAGCAGATGCACCAACTTTCTACTCTTTCTCTTCCTTTCCCGCTTACTTCATCTATAAGGTCAAAGTACTATTAGGCTTGCTCCTTTGGTTTGGTAGTAGGTTTTTCCTCCTAGGGTTGATTCACACACAAGCCCTGGCAATCAATCTAGGGTCCAGACCCTAGTACATCAGTGTTGTCTCTCAAAAAGCCGGTCTGCAAGTATCACCTTGAATCCTAAAGTCTGCAGAAGCCTCCAGTCTACTGCTTTCTACCTCCAGGTTTTTTAAGGTCCTTGGACCTAGAGAAGAGGGAGCAGGTCTGTATGTTGAATGAGGTTTGCTATGTGCAAAATGGAGCATCAAAAAACCATTTCCTACTATTGTGTGTCCTCTATCCCATTTCCCTTTAATTATCCTATATCTCTTTTTGGTCTCTTAGAAACTATCATTACAGATAGCACAATACCTTCTCTGTTAACAACGACCGTGTTCACAGTTACATTATAAGCTCCCTGAGGGTAGGGATCTGTGTCTCCTGAAGGATAAGCCTTCTAGGGCTCACTGTACTTGCTGCTGGGTCTCCTATGCTGTCTACCTACCAAGACCTCAATCAGTACCTCTGTAATCACCCAAGTACAGATGGAGGGATTTCTGGGCTGTTGGAATTGGTTTTTAGGAGCAAAGGACTCCAAGTGATTAGGCCAACAGTTTGCTTCCAGTGAACATATGTGCAGGGCCTGTCAACATTCTTTAGGAGGCCGCATTCCCCTGTCCTCCTCCCACCATCCCAGTCCTTACAGGCACCTACCCTTCATCCTATGCCAGGCCTACAGGGACAGTTCTGCGCAGCAGCTGAAATAGTTAATAACTTCAACAGGCTCAAGAAAGGCTCAAGAGACCCAGCCCAAGCCCTTCCACAGAGGCTGCTCCAGGAAGTGCAGAATGAGCCCCCAACATCACACAACTGCATGTGGACTCAGTTCAGGACTCAGATCTCCTGCCCATCCCACCAATCGGCAAGACCAAAACCATTTATGTGACACATACTCCCCAATGACAGGGAATAACCTACCCAGTGGCCTCTTGGAGACTCCAAAAGCCTTTAAGACCCCAAATGATGATTCTCTAAATAAGAACTTATCTATCAAGGATAACCCCTGTAGGATTTACTCAGGGAGACAGGGACCAGACTCTCCCTATCTTTCTTTTTCATTCAAATTTCATCATAGGGGGTCTAATTCTTCTCACTCCCCCAAAGGAGAGCCCTAACCTGGAATGTTATTAGGCTGGGTCTCAAGAGGAATTTCTAGGGTCCTGCACACACATTCCTCATGGACTGTGGTTAGCACAGTGGGTATGGAACCTTAACCTCCCACTGCACCACACCAAATTGCTAGCTGTATTTTCAAAACTTAGGGCCCACATCTGACTGGCACCCACCCCATCCCCACCCCTCACTGTGTGGGGCACACCTTGGCAACCAGATTGCTGTGTCCCGGAAGCGAGTTCCACCCAGGCTGAAAATCTCCGTGATCTAGGGAAAAATTAACATCATGGGTCAATATGCTTGGTGGGGCTAAGGCAGGGTCAGGAGAAGATGGGGCATTCCCAGCACTGACCACGGGTGTGCCAGCCCCTCCTTCCTCCTCCTCCTCTGGGGCTGATTTAGAGGAAGAGTCATCCTTGTTCTCCTCTGCCTTGTCCTCATCAGGGTCAGGTGGCTCTTGCTTCACAGATGGCAGGCCTGGGTCTACTGCCTGGGAAAAGTGAGGAACAGGCAGCAGTTAGAAGGGTAAGTCTGAAGAAAGTCTCCATCAGCTAACCCATCACTGTGCTGACAAATGCCACTCCACTACAGTTTAGCACAGAAATGCCATCTGCCTTCAAATCTTTCCCATTCCTCACTGGTCTACATTTTTCTCTTATCTGGGCAGCAAAGCAGGCAAAGCTATTGCAAGGGGGACAGGGGGTGCCTACTAGTCAGATAGAGTAATTCTGCAGAAAGGCTGCAATCATGCATCTATCACTCTGCTCACCATCACTCTGCTTACACACCACCCCTTTATGGTACCAATGGAACATCCATCACTGCCCCTACCTTGCTGGGGCAGCCAGACACCAATATGGGAGAATTCAGGACAGCTGTGCCTGGCGTCCACTCTTCCTGGGCATCTGGCCTCTCTTGCTTCACCTGGGGTAAAGCTACAACCCAGCTCAGGCCAGAGCATTGGGCCTCCTGTATGAGGAAGGATTGCAGCAGACCTGATTTCAGCTCCCTGGCATGAGGCTGGGTAGGCCTAGGATGGTCAGGGTAAGATGGGGCCCTCACCTGCAACAAGGCTTCTGTGGAAGCTGCAGCAGGGCCTGGCACTTGCACGGGACTGCTTGCACCCTCCCGTAAAAACACAAGGTCAGTGCCAGGTGGAGGCAACACGAAGCCACCACCTACTTCCTGCTTCGTTGGAGAATGAGCATGGCCTCGTCTGCCTGTGCATGTAGCTAAGCTGCGCTTCAGAGTGGGGCCCAGATGGGATCGTCGGGCAGAGCTGGGCCTCTTTCGACGACGGCAAGGTGGGGGCGATCCTGCCCCATCATCAGACTCTGACCAGACACTTGGCAGCAGCCGCTTCTGTGAGAAAAGATGGAGTGCTATGGCTGCCTGGTACCATTACTGATAACACCCACCCTGCCCTGCTCAACATACCTGCTGATCTTCCATTAGTTCCAGCACAGAATCTGCTTATACATGAACCCTTTGTCTTTGAAACTGCTAGTCTCCCATCAGCAATGCCAGTGCCACCTAGACTCATTTACCCCAGCACAATGTTTGCTAATCCTCAACCAAACCCACTGCCCGACCCACATTACCAGGTCTGCCCACCACTCCCAAGTACTGGGGCATCTGGCCCCACCTACCCCATCCACTTGTCCCTTCCTGCCCCACCCACCATGGCAAACTGCAGGCATTGGCGCCAACGACACTTCTGGCGCTTCTGGTTGCTGCCCCCGAATTTGGGCTTGTCGCAGCAGAAGTCGCAGCGGCCACAGTCCATCCACCGTAAGCAGGCTGCACAGGCCCCGCACTTGCGGTTCTGCCGGCGGTTCGTGTAGGGCTGCTGGGGTTGAGGGAATGGGTGTTGCTGTCACTAGGACTAGGAGAGGCTATCCTCAATGGTTATTACAGTGCCAGTCCTGGTGCTCCTCTGGCCCCATCAGAGGGCACTAGCGGGATACTATTCTTGCCTCCCCACTAGTCATATCTCAGTGTTTGTTAGCTCAACACTGGCTACTATCACTATGCCAGCTGGCCTTTGATACAATACCATTAGGACTGTGGCTGCTCTATCCCAGTATCCATCCCTGTATCTGCTGGTACTCCATTACCTATCAAGAAAATGTCCCTGACCTCATCTCTAGCTCCCAGCACCATGCCTGCTCTCTCTGTTCATCCTGCATGACACCCAGTCATTGTGCTTGCTGCTCTTCTATGGGTCCCAACACTGTATCCGACAGTCCTGCATTAGCCACCAGAATGTTGGTGCATCTGACATGGCAATGTCACGGCACCGGCTGAGCCCATATTAGTCCTTCCCCATCATCCGCTCATCCCAATCTAAGACCCATCACTGTGCTTTGCTCTTCCCCAGTAGGCTCATTACAGCATCTGTTTCTTTGGAGTTAACCTTATCCAGGTAGGGCAGGGCCACTCACTAGATCGTCCTCCTCTACACAGTAATAGATGAACTCAGCAGGTGGCGAGGGGGCCAGGGCTTTGGGGTGCTGTAGAGACAAATAAGGTGGGGTCAGGGCAGGCACTTGGTAAGGTTAGGGGTGTGCCTCCCCTCACCCACTGGGGCCTCACCAGCTCTGTGGCCTCTGTGGGATGTAATGGGGGAGGTGGAGGCAGTGGCTGGGCTCGGGAACGCCGGCGCGCAGCCATCTTGGAGTCACAGCTCCCTCTGCGGCGGCCACGTTTACCCTAGGAGAGAATAGAAAGGATGGTTTGTGTTTGGTGGCACCAGGCAGAGAGACAGGACCCACCACGATTATAGGAAGCATGCATGGGACAAGTAGGTTGAAGATGAAGCAGGGAACTCACAGCGGGGGACGCCACAGCTAAGGGAGGGCGTCGCTGACATCGTTGATGGCGGCGACGAAGGCGGTTGGCAAGGTGCTGGCAGATAGGGACAGGTGGGTGAAGCCAGGGAAGTGAGCATGAGGTGAGAGAGAAAAGAAAGACATGAGGTGGGCAAGGCTGAATCGGGAGGATGCAGTGGCAGTGACAACTTTATCAGTAGAATGAGCTCTTCCCCCTCCAGCCAGACTTACCCGTAGGCAGCGTCGCTGGACACACTTCCACTGACGCCTGAGACCAGGGCGGGGAGGACGAAGGCAGATGCGGCAACAGCCACAGTCCTCTTGGGTCTGACAGCCCCGGCATACTCCACACCCTCGGCTCTGTGTGCGTGTGTGGGGAGGGCCAGAGGTGTGATGCATGGGGCCAGGGCCTTGAGGACCTGGGTCTGGGGTGAGCCTTGGGCCCTCCCCACCTGCCTGACTCACCCTTTCCACAATTCGGAGACAGCGTCTCCGCTCACACTTGCAGAATAGCCCTGAGGCTACATCATGAGGCAGCTGCAGGAGGCAGGTGGAGCAGGCCCCACAGTCTTCAGTTACCTGGCATGCTGCACACTCCCCACAGCCTACACGCTGCCAAGAATGGAAGAGACAAGGTCGGAGATTTCAGAAGTGCTGTTTCACCCACGTCTATTGACCCTCCACTAGCTCCTATCACTATGTGTTCTAGTTCTTCATTAGCCTCGTCCCTGTTATCTGATAATTACTTGTTAGATGCCATCAATGAGGCCGTCTGTATGTCTACTGGTCCCCTGTTAACTTCCACATTGTGTCTACTGGCACCCCAATAATTACCATTACTGTGTTTGCCAATCTGCAGCTAGCTCTCTGTAAAATGATTCTTACACCTATGGACCCAACCCCATTTCTTCAGATGCCCTCTGGCCCCAATAAATCTTGCTCCCACTACAGAGTTGTGAGGAAGAAGCAGCTTACGCTTACCTTAAACATCCTCTGTTCCCGGTTGAAGGCAATTCTCTGCGCTGGCAGAAAGGGAGAAGGAAGGAGCAAAGTGAAAAGGAAGCAAGAGACACCTGATGTCACCCACAGCCTCTTTCCATGTCCAGTATTTCCAAAATCCAACTTCCAACTATGCCAGCAGCCTCTGTCCTGATTCACCTCTGCAGTCCTTGCACAATGTCTTGAGCCGCCGCCTTCCAGTACCATCCCCTGAGAAGCTGATTCCACAGTTTTCACAGCATCTGGGATGGGAAAGACAGGTGTGGGGCCCTGAGAACACCTCCATTTACAACCCTCACCCATTTGGCCCACCTTAAGCCAACACTCACCCAGGCGCAGGGACTGCAGCTGGGGCTGTGTTAGCATCAGCCTTGGTCTCATCCCGTGGGGCCTCCTTCCTGACCTCATTCTTCTGGGGTCCAACCTGGCGTTTCTTTGTCTTGGCTGGTTTTGAAGGTTTCTTTTGCTTTTTGCTGGGGACAGCCAATGAATGTGTCTGAAGATAAGAGGGCAGGAAGAATGTGAGTCAACGGGTACATGTTAGGTAACACAGCCACCCTTGACTGAGCACCCCACACTGTGAAGTACCTTGGGGGCTGGATAGCACAAGATGCCTTGTTTGAAGTCAAAAAGGGTGAGGTCACATTCAGGGCCCAGGTATCGGGTCAGCTCAACTTTGCTTCGGATCCTGTCTCCTGTGGGGCTGGGGACGGACCAGGATGAGTTAGCACCCAGAGGGACAGGTGAAGCCAATACCATACCACCCATACAACTCGGAAGATGGGATATAGGAGACAGTTTGGAAATGGCCTTAAGCCCCATCCAGGCCCCACTCCAACTAGCCCTGAATAACAGAATTATAAAATATAAATACCAACATATATATAAACATTAACAACATAAATAGACAAACATATTTGTAACATAAAACTTTGTGTAAGTAAAAATAAACACAAATAAGAACACAAATATATTAAATAACATAAATATGTTAGCATTAGGTACCAAGCACATAATTAAGAGAACCTAAAATGCAAATATGTTGAAAAAATACATAAACACATAATATATTATATAGTATTACATACACAATAAAGTACAAATAACTGATGTTGGGAGACAACACTCCATAGGTTTCTTGCATTTCTGCATGTCCTGCAAGAGGAATTGACTGTCTTTTGTAAAAAAACAAAAAAAAACAAAAAAAAAAACTATCTTTCCAAGGATGTCTGTAAAGCAAACAACCTTGGAAGATAAGAGATAGGGTCTCTGTCCAGAGTAACAAGAAAGCATACTTGCTATACTAATAGTATAAAAGATTTGATTCCCTAAGCTCAGGGTTCCTTTCCTGTAATACAACTCATTGTGTGTGCAGGTGCTATTTAGCTCTCTTCGTGTCACATTGAGAATTGGGATTTGAGGAACTGACACAAAAATGATGATCTAGTACTCCTTTATCTGCAGGGGATAAATTCCAAGTTCTACAGTAGAGGCCTGAAACTGTGCATAGTATACCCTATATACTATATAGTATATGTACATTGCACTTTCTCAATCTGATTATTGAGATAGCTACCAAGTAATAATGGGTGGGTTTCACATACACCATGGATATGCCAGACAAAGAAATGATTCATGTCATAGGCAAGATTAAGCCAGACAGTGTGAGATCTCATCATGCTACTCAGAATGGCACACAATTCAAAACTAACAAATTGTTTATTTCTGGAATTTTCCATTTAATATTTCGGCAATTTTGGCATTTGATTATGGGTAACAGAAACTCAGGCAAGTAAAACCTCAGAAAGTGAAACCATAAATAAGGGATGACTATTAGATTTTGGATCCTGCTACTATTACTGTTGTAATAAATTCATCTCTGAAGTCTCAGAGCTGAGCTAGGAGTCTCAGATCTCCTACCAGCATCCACAAAATTGTGACAAACTCACTATTATCTTGTCTTAATTGAGGTAGAATTTCAGTTCCTTTATGGTTTTGACAATTACACTTATAGGTTTTGAAAGTTTTATGGAAGTATGTAACTGAGAATAAATTATAACTAAATACCAAAAAAAATTTCAATTATGTTATATTTATTGGGGAAACTGACAACTTACATATACAAAGAACCATGACAAGTATAGAAAATGCAATACCTATATCATTAATGCACCTTAAGACACACGCATATGTTGATAAACATCTTTACTAATGTATTCACAATTGATTCCCATTGCTCATGATAGTTATGCTGTATAAAGTTGCTGTGAACACTGAATTATTGAATATAGAACCATTGCTCCAAGAGGAAGTACAAGGTTAGGTTACTATGAGGCTCTCGTCACATTTTTATCAGCTGATTACACATAATTTTGTTTTACAGGTGTTTTGATCTAACAACATCTTATTGATATATATATGTTTCTAACAAATGATTAATTGCATGGTCTTTGAATGATTTAAAGGCTTCAGAGTCTGTTTATGATAAGCATATGTAGGTTTGCTTGCCAATGTTCTTGTAAAAAAAGCCAGTCTCATTGGCATTGAAAACCACTTCTCTATGTAACTCTTTTCCTGATAACACTTAGCAGATATTTCCATAGAACCTAATATTTTTCACACCATATTGCCTTTTGAAATGTGCAAGCCAGCCAGTACTAGCTGAGATAAGTTTAATATTTTCCTAACCCTCATAAAAATGCTGTTCACTATGCTTTATCACAGTAACAAATGTGGATCATTTCACAGATCCACAAATTTAGCTGCTTTTCCATAGTTTCATCAAGTACCATAGATACTACTTTTTGTACTTTCTGGAGCAGTCTCACATACATATTGACAAATTTCCTTCTTTGGTGGGGGGGGAATGTACCATATTTTTGATTCATAGCATGGAATTTACAGCCAACAGCACTATAAACTAATGTCTGCATGAAGCTTACCTACCTTGCAGCATTTTCCCCATAACACACATCACAGACTTCTTGCACTCAATACAACACTTCAGCACTATGCTTGGGGACCATGTTAAACAGCAAATCACTGATAAAAAGCACAAAAATGTAAAAAACCCAGCACTAAACAGATGACCAAAAGGATACCTATTTATAGTGTCAAATTTGAAACAAAAAGATCTTGTCCAACCTTAGCTAGAAACATGTGCACCAGGCAAAAATTTTTCCCTGCTCTGTGCATGTTCTGGAATAACCATGAATGCACCATCAGTACTGTTAGGTTTGGCCTCTTGGTGGACTGTTGTCCTGGTTCTTTAGCTCCGTGCTTGGAAGAATCACAAGCAAGGCCAGTGTGATGGAATAATTGCAGATAGGAAGCAATTCCACACAAACAGCTTTTATTGCAGAATAGGAACTGATACAAAGCAAAAATATGTTTCAGAGAGAAACAGGTCAGTCTCCGTGAGTGGAGGTAGACGTTAAAGACTCCCAGGTGGTTTCTTTTTTTTTTTTTCTTTAACTTTCAGCATATTACAGGGGTACACATGTTTTGGTTACAGTTGTGTATTTTAAGTCAAAGTTTTAATTGTGCTGCTCACTTAAGTTAAAGTTTTAATTGTGCCGCTCACACAGAAAGCATGCAATGTACTTATGCAATGTTGAGGGGTTTCCTTTTATGGGCCTGGTCCAGGGGAGGTGTGGGAATGTCACCAGATGATTGACAGGTACTCTGTGTTTCCCTGCAGTACCTTCCCCTCATTGGTGGCCCGTGTCTCTGCCCCTATGAACCGCCCTCCTGGCCTGTATCTGCCACCTGTAGATTTGGTCCTTTTCTAACAGTACTGACTTTGAAATTACAAACCCCCTGACTCTGTCCACAACCCATCCAGTACCTCTGGTAATAGGTGTCTGAGCGCCCGCAGGTGGCCCCTGACTTGCGAAAGACCTCACGGCGCTTCCAGCCAGGGCCCAAGGCTGGGCAGTCCAGCCAGTCCTCAGCCATGGAGGCCACGGGAATTAGCAGCAGCCTAAAAAGGTGGAAGGAGGGGGTGCATGGGGGAAACTGAGGCTCTAGAAAGACCACAAACTGTGCCCCGGGCCACACAAATCACTGGTGTCTATTAGTGCTTGCTCAAGACCTAAGACCTGCTACAGGCAACTAGCCCATATATGGAAAAGGAAACCCCTCCCATTCTTACACCATTCTTTTCTGTTCTGGGCCCCAGAACTTCTCATTCCTCCCCCTTCTTAACCTGGTAACAACTACTCCTCATCCTTAAGGGTCCCTGTTTCTTACACACATCTTTATTTTGTTGCAGTTTTTGGCCGGGGCTGGGTTTGAACCTACTACCTCTGGTACATGGGGCTGGCGCCCTACTCCTTGAACCACAGGCGCCACCCAGAGTCCCTGTTTCTTATTTTCAGTATCCCAACCCCTTAATCTCTCCATCTTCAGACTGAGAGTCCACCATTTCACTCTACTGCTAATGCAGGACCATTTCATTATCCACCCCCGATTCCTCTCTGTCTTTCACGTCAAGGTCCCTATCCCTCCCCTTTATTGCCCTAAGACCTCCATACTCCTCAACTTCAGCCCAAGAGGCCATCAATCCTCTTATCCTCAGTATTCTACTTCAGTGTTCTTACCTCCCATTCCTCCCCTTATTTGACCCACAAGTTCCCAGTTTCTCTCCAGTTTTAACCTTTCTATTCCTTCCCTGTCTGATGTCCTCTTATTCTGCTACTTCAGTGTCATAACCTCAACTTCCCCTGTGAGAAAGCCCCCAACCCTTCCATATCCTTGGTCTGTGCAGACTATCATTCTTTTCATTCCTCAGCTGAAGACTCCCATTCCCACCCTTCCTCAGCCCAAGAGCTCCCTTGTTTATTTTCCCTCTCAATGTTGACCCACATTTTCTTCCCAATCTCAGACCTTCTATTCCTCTCCTCTACAGCCCCAAAGTTCTCTACTTCTCCCCTTCCATTCTTCCTCACCAGTCTGAGACCCTGCCATCTCCCCTGAGCATCGCTCTCCATTCTTTTCCCAGGATCATACCATCCCTAACTGTCAGCGCTCTAACCTATTTCTCCTCATCCTCTATTTGAACACACCCCCGTCACTTCCTTTCAGCATTCCAACGGCCTCATCTGTCTCTGTCATCAGTCTGCGGCCCCCTCATTTCTCTCTTAGTGTCTGAATCCCTATTTCTCTCTTCTTAACTTTAGAGGCCCAATGTCTCCCCTCTGGGTTCCGAACTATCCCATTTCTCTCAGACTTCGTCCCAGGATCTCGACACTCCCACCTGTCAGCGTTCTAAGCCTCACTCCTTTCCGTCCTTCGCCTAAATGCTCCCACTCCTCCCTTTCAATATTCCGAAGCCGCCATTCCTCCTCCTTACCGGCCCGAGGGCCCGTCATTCCTCCCCGTCAGCGTTATGAGCTTCAATTCCTCCCCATCCTACATCTGAGCGCTCTCCACCTCCAGCCCCACGGCTGTCTCACCAGCTCGGCACCAGGCCGGCAGCTTCCGCAGTTCTAGACCCGTGGATCCATGGTAAGGGTCCCTCCTGTGCCTCCCGCCTTGCCCTACTCCCCTTCTTCCTCCTCCGCTGACGCCTCCTCCAAAACGGTAGCTGTCGCCTCCGCGGCTGTTCGTTGCTCCCGGAACCGGATATCCACTGCTTGACTCACGGGCCACGCCCCCGACGAGACACCTGCGCGCTAGCGCCCCGGCAGCGCGTGCCCTTAACTGGGAGGCTCCCGCGCCTGCGTGTTGATTTTCCACGGTGGCGCGCGCCCACCGCCCGGGACCCGCAGCGCCTGCGCTCCTCGTTTCCCCAGCCGGCAGGTCCTCCCTGAGCTACCTAGTTTGGACATGCGCGCTCCTGTCGCGCCCTAAGCAGGCGTGCACGGTAGAGGTTAAGCCTGCGCTTTTGGTTCCCTCCGGCCGTCTCCAAGAGTAACCAACAAGGGCTACGACGGCTGGGTTGCGCCTGCGCACTCCTCGGCCCCGCGAAGACCCTTATCTTGCACCTCTCTGGGAGATCGCGCCACTGCTCGCCAGACCCTGCGAACATCTGCCTGAGGGTTATTGTGTCCCGCGCTCTCCTCCCCGCTGGACAGTCGCGGGAGCGCGCAGAGACCAGCTTCGCTGTGCGCAGGCCCCGGGTGGCTGAACCGGCACGGGGAAGGGGGCGGGGCCCCGTTGCAGGTAAACAGTGGGCACCAGGCCACAGTGTGGGCGCCCTGCACCGCCTGCTGTGCCGGACCGGAGTGGGATCCTCCACACATCCCACAGGAGAGATCTATGGGAAATATGGGAACCTTGTGTCCACCGCTGAATCCAAGAGTGGTCTGGACAGTATGAACGAACACTCAGGAGTGAGAAATCAGACACAGTGAGCAAGTGCTGAGTGTTATGTACCCCATTGTCCACAAAAGACAGGCTGACCATACAGGTCAGTGGACATCAGGTCATACCCCCACAGCCTAACGGAGCACAGGTTGGGGGCTGCTTGTTTACTTACAGCCTATGCATGTACTGCAGCCCCTCCAAGGTACAGGTGTGCCACCACCCATCTTATCCAGGGGTTTGGGACCAGTCAGTTGCAAATGGAGCAAGTGTAGAGACCATCCTGACTTGTCTTCCTTAGTTCTTCAAAATTTTATTAACAAAACCCAGAACGTCCCACCCATGCACAGAAAATGAAGAAAACAGAAGAAAATTCTGAGACCCTCTACTAAGAGCAAATGGTCAAATGGTGGATGGGCACAGAATTAAAGAAACATGAATAGCTGAACAAAGAGATAAAAGAGGAACGGACAAACGACGGGCTCAGGGCAGCTTCCCCAACTGGAATGCAGGGAACAGTATGGGCCATCAAAGCTCAGCGGTCCGCATTGGAGCGCAGGTCGGTAGTGAGTGGGTCATGCTGGATTGTTTGGTGCAGCATCAGGGCCAGTAATCCTGCCCGGTTTGTCATGGCTGTGCGCACATTGCGCTCCTGCTCAAACAGCTCGTCCAGCTTGTACCACTGCCAGGGGAGTGGAAGGCGTCATAAGAAGGGGCTTCTGATGCCCCATATGACCCTGGCTACAATCACCTTCAAAACCTACCACACGCACGCGCTCCAAGTCCACTTCAGCACGCCGCAGCTTTTCCCAGCAGTAATGGCGATTGCACTGGCGCTTGGGCAGGCGGCAAAAGTCACCTGTAAGCTCAAAGACATCACGAACAAGGGGGCACCCACACACCTCATCGGCTGGCACCTGCAGGGAAACCAGGGATGAGGATTAACAGGAGTGGTGAGGGAAGAAGACAGCAGCAGGTGCTCAGAGCAGAAGAAGGAAAGGAATGGAGAGTTCAGGGGAAGAGTAGAGGCTTAACAAATAGGAAGGTAAAGAGCAGGGAAAAGGGGAAGAATGGAGGTGAGATGACAACAAAAGGGAGAAGAATGAAGTGAGGAGGCATGGAAGATGAGAGAAATGGAAGTGGTTAGTTAAGAAAAAGGAAAGGAAGTAGGCAAGCGAGGAAGGGAAGTATCAATAGGACAGGAAAGCCAGAGTGGGGGTTGTTGAAGGAAAATCTTACTTTAGGGTCTCGTGAGTGCTCGGGGCACAGCACCTGGAGCCGCTTACAGTATGTTTTGCTCTGAGGATTGTAGACATCACAGAAGAGTCGTGTGGCCCTGTGGGTTTGCAGTAGAGAGAGGAAAGTGAAGGGAGGTACAAAAGAGGCTCTTTTATTCTTGCCCATGCTTATATCCTGCCCAGCCTGCATACTCATTCTGCTTTTGACTCCAGCTTTATCCCCCAAAACTCTGTATCGTGCCCCCACTTACCCTTCGATGCGTGTGGGGTACATGGACCCAAAGGATGTCTGGCTCTCATACTGGAGGGATGAGCACAAATGAAGGAAACTGTGGATTGCGCTGCACACTGGCCCAAGACACCACCCGGACAATGTTCCCCAACTGGCCGGGTGATGTTCCCACACCATCCGCCCCCTCAGTCTGACACTCGGACCTTGGCATAGCAGCGCTCCATGTGGCGCAAGGCAACACGTGGGTTGATGGGGTGACCACAGGAGACGCAGAAGATCTGCAAGTCTGTGTCGTCACTGTCACCTTCGTTGCTCTGCAAGGGGTGGAACAGGGCGTGAGGCCAGGAGGGACCAGGTGTGGGCCCTGCCCTGCTATATCCCCTGCTTGCTCACCTCCTCATCCTCACGCACAGCCTGCTGCTTGGCACGCATAATTATGGCTTCAAGTTCATGAAATCGACGCTCCATTTCTTGAAGACGCGTCCGGGCACTCTGCTGCTCACGACGAATGCGTTCAAGCAACTTCTTGCCATGCTCTTCAGCAATGCAGGGGCTCTGCTGCCATTGCTGGATGCGCTGGGGGAGGATCTCATAGATGCGGCTATAGGGATAAAGTGGGTAGGGTGCAGGTAGGGAAGGTGGCAGCAATAAGAAGAGTAAGTGGGGTGATCAAAAGATGGCAAATGGATGTGTGACTAAATGGTGAAAGGATAAGTAAATAGGTGGGTGGATGGCTGAATGGTAGATAGATAGGCAGTGGACAGATGGAACATACAAAGAGCTCTGTTCATATCCTACCCTATACTTCCTTATTCGCTCAAGCTCCCCAGGAATGACTTACTTGGCTGCTAGCTTCATGCCACAATCATCTGAGCAATACTTGGAGCCGGGCTGGGCAGGGCGCACGCAGCCAGGCCCCAGGCACTGCGGCAGTGATGCAGGGTCCTTCGCATCGGCCCTCTCTGGGTGTTTCCATTTGTCCTTGTGCTTCTGCTTCTGCCGATGCCGCTTGTATCTTTCCTCCTTCTATGGGACAAGACAAATCAGGTCAGGATGGAGTAGAAGTCAGTCCCAGATCTGTCTCTCCTTCCACTCAAGCCATTCTGGCTCTTGCCCCTGATCTCCTCCGCCTCTCACCTCTACCCGTCCTCTACTTTCCCACACCCATTTTACCCTGTCAGTCACCTTCTTCTCAGACTTCTTCTCCCGACGCTTCACATGCTTCACTTTCACTGCCCTCTTCCGCAGCGCAGGGTCCAGGAATGGGGACTCTTCTGTGTCACTCATCCAGGGCTGCAACCAGGGCATGCACTAACCCACCAGCCCCACCCATAACAACCCCACCACCTATTTGTTTCCCCCATTAGCCTTAATACCCTGCCTCCCGTCTCTTGAAGAATACTCTTTGTGGCTCAGCGCTTGTCGCTCAGTGGTTAGGGCACCGGTCACATACACCGGGGCCGGCAGGTTCTAACCCGGCCCGGGCCTGCTAAACAACGACTACAACAAAAAAATAGCCGGGTGTTGTGGTGGGTGCCTGTAGTCCCAGCTACTTAGAAAGCTGAGGCAAGAGAAATGCTTAAGCCCAAGAGTTTGAGGTTGCTATGAGCTGTGACACCACGGCACTCTACCAAGGGCAACACAATGAGACGCTGTCTCAAAAGAAAAAGAATACTCTTTGTTTCTGTAACCTCTCCCCTTCCAGTATGGGATACTTCTGCCTGCTCACCAAACCGTGGTCATCAAAGGCCCCTGCACAAAAGTCCTGATACAGGTCAGGATCCAGAGGTAGGTCCTCATCAGAGAGTGGCTCAGGTGTGGCCATAGCCTCTGGTGGCTCTTTGACTGCTGATGATGCCATTGCCCCCTCATCTTCACGGATGCGCCCTAGCTTCTGTGATGGCTGTGGCTGCTGTTGGGTGGGCAGTGGCCGGCGGGGCCTTGGCAGGGATTCTGAGGGTGTCACCGGCGAGAGCTGCGGGGCAGAATCTCAGGACTGGCCCTGACTGCCCTGCCCGCAAGCCCCACCCGGCCCTGGGGGGCTGGACTCACCGAGGAAGGGAAGTACTTGTACGATTCCTGTGCCGGCAGGAGGAAGGCCCAGGTCAGCCCCAGGTGGATAGAGGATGGCCTCGTCCTAGCCCCACCCACCTGGTCTTGCCTCCCCTACCCCTCACCACCAGGACATGCTCAGCCATGCCTGATCTGCACTGACACACCTGACCACCCTGAAATACTTGGCTCCACCCAGGGTTGGGGGTTCTCCTGTCAGCCCAGCATACCCAGTCATGCCCCATTCATCTGGACACGCGAGGCCCCTTCCCACCTATCTGGTTATAGTCAGGCCCCACCGCACCTGGGCTACTCATGCCTGGCCTTAACCAGCCCTTCATGGACTGTCCCCACTCCTGATTTATACCCAGCTCTGCCCATGCTCACCCGGGCCCGCAGCTGGCACTGGCGTAGCCGGCACTTCTGCCGGATCTTGTTGGGGCCCCCAAATTTCTTCATGTCCCGACAGAAGTCACAGTGGCCACAGTCCTCAGTGCGCCTGCACGCCTCACAATCACCACACATGCGGGCTGACCGTTTGATCTGCTGTTGCTGCTGCTGCTGCTGCAGAAAGATGGCCAGAACAGAAATCAAGGACCCAGGAAGGGCCCAAGATGAAATCACTTTACACATCCCAATCAAACCAGCACTCACCTGGCTAGGTGTGGCCACCAAGGGCTGTGGAGATGATTTGTGGGGCGAAGCAGAGCCGCGAGCAAGCATGGCCCCAACCCCTGTCCCTGACCCTGCCCGGCGCTGCAGGTCGGGATCTGGGACAGGCCTCTTGCGCCCTCCACCCTCATCCCGGGGCTCACTGCCATCTCGATCATTGCCATCTCGCTCCCGTGACTTCTTGTGCCGATAGCGAATCTCTAACTTGGGGTCTTTCTCTGTAATGCAGAGAATAAGACCAGAGTGGGTGTGCACTGAAGGTCCCAGAACCTCTTTCTTTCTCTTCTCCCTTACTGTTCCACCAGCCTCCTGGCCCAGAGCTCCTCTGAGAACCTGTTACCTCTCACAGTGGGGCCTGCATTCTAGCTCAGGAGATCGACATTCACTCTGTCCACTGATACCCATCTGCTCCTGACCCCCCATATGGCTTCTCCTCCTCCCTCAAAAGCCCACCTATCTTCCTGTCCACCACAGCCCCTCACCTCGGCACTCACGACAGTACCACTCCCGGATGGCCTTGGCCATCTTCTCAGTGATCCGGATGCAGTCCCCATGGAACCACTCATTGCAATTGTCACACCCGCTGCAGAGGATGAGACAAGTGGTAGAGATATGAGGGACACGCTCCACTGGCCTCACCTAACCCTGCCAAGTCTCACCCACTCACCCACGTCCCCCTGGCTCACATCATGAAGCAGTTGATGTCGGGTTTGCGGCAGATGCAGTAGATGGGCGCGTTCTCCCCGTTCTCCGACTTGCTGTCCTCGCCGGCATCTGGGGGCTCTGGGTCCGAACCATCTCCCTCCTGCGAAACACCCCGTCCGGGCAGCTCACCCTCCACGACGGCTCCCGCACAGCCTGCAGACTTCCCATCAGGGCTCCCCGGACCCGACTCGCCCGCACTCGGTAACGGCTCCCGGCACACAACCCGCCCTCCCACACGCCGCCCCCGCACGGCTCCTGGCGGACAGCCCGTCCCGGCTCTGCACGGCTCCCGCTGCCCCGGGCTGCCCCGGTCACGGCTGTCCCTGGATCCCCCAGCGACTCGTCCCGGCTCACTACAGACCAACTAACTAATACGGCTCTTCACACAGCGCTTATCCTCTGCCCAGAGGACGCTCCGCCACGGGGTTGCCCGGCTTGCCCCCACAAGTCCCCGCGAAACTTCTAGTGCAGACCCCACAATGGCCCATCACAAACTCCCAGGGGTTCACCACAGACCCTGCGGTTCTGGCCACAAAGTCCGGTTTCTGCTCACCACAGACCCCCTAAGCGTCCGCGACAGACCCCACCGTCCCCAGCCCACAAACCTCCAGGGCAGAAGCCCTCCGCGGACCCCGTACTCACCATATCTCCGCTCTTGGCGCACTCCCTCGCGACCCCCGCTAGCGACCCGGGAAATCTTCACAGATCACTCAGCGGCGTCCGCGGCGGTTGCAAAGGAGCTCGCTACTTCCGCTCCAGGACCCGCCTCCCGGGCACAGTACTCCTATTGCGCAGGCCCCGTGCATCGGCTCCGCAACAAACAAGCAGGTCGCTCCCCTACAGCCTCCGAACGTGCCTCAAGCGCCGCCATCTTGACTGTCGAATCCGTACGGTGGCGGAATCCATAGGTTCGCCGGGAACATGGCCACGCGCATACCGCGGCTTCCTGAGGGCGCTGCCAACTTGGCAGCAGAGTCCGTACGGTGTCCCTTGTACGGCCTTGAAGTTCCAAGCAACATGGCCGCACCCACTGCGCGACTTCCTCGCTGATGTCGTCACCGTAGGCTCCGATTCCGTGAGGGAGACGAGTCCGTACAATCCCAGGCGACACATGGCTGCGTCTACTTGGGCGTGGCCATCTTGGAAGCCGATTCCGTACACGGGGCCGTTCTGCAGAGAGATTTAAGCGAAAAGCTGCAGCTCCTAAAACAATACCTGGATGAAATCTCATTCGTACTCTTCAATCACTTTTCTCCCCCACGTGTGTTAATGGGGTGTCGGAGGGTGTTGTACTCTGCGCAGGGAAGGAAACAAGTCCTTTCACCTGCCATGATGCTTTCTCTCAGTCCTCCTCTTCTTTTCTCAGCCAAACCTGGCGTCGTTCAGCTTTTAATATTTATCTTAGAAACAATTCTTAAAACTAATTTCAAAATTTATTTCAGTTGTTTTAGATGCACGATAACTTAACAGTATATCACCGTTTACTTACCCATTCCTTTATTATTGAATACTTAGAACTTTTTTTGAATGTTGTTCTAATAAAGTTCTAAGGAGCGTTCTTAAACATTTATATACCCATCCCTGATTATTTCCTCTTAAATTAATGTAAGGATGTTACTGAATGTTTGGTACGTGTCCCTAGCCAAACAACGTGGACAAGTGGTTTGAGGTAAAAGAAAGAGTTTATCAATTTGCTGGCAAATGAGGACGATGACAGACTCTCCACTTAAGGTACCATCCTGCTCTCTATAAGCAGAAATACAGAGCTTTTAAAAGGAGTTTTCAGCCTTGAGCTATTGCTGTTTAACTGTTTGTTGCGTCTCTAGTGAAGATAGTCACATGACCTATGCCAGGACAATTGCTCAATGTGCTGCAATGAACACTCCCCCGCCCCTCTGATTACTGGCAGGAACACAGATTTTAATTCCCCAAAAGGGTGAGGAGGTTTTAAAAAGATAGCTTGGGACACATTTTTGCTCTTTTTCAGGCATTTGATTGCTGTTTAACTGTTGCATCTCTAGTGAAGATAGTCTCATGACTTATGCCAGGACAATAGCTCAATGTGCTGCAACGAACTCTCCCCTGCCCCTCTGATTACTGGCAGGAACGCAGATTTTAATTCCCCAAAAGGGTGAGGAGGTTTTGAAGAGATAGCTTGTGAAACATTTTTGCTCTTTTTCAGGCCTTTGCCTCTGTTACAAGGATAAGGCAGAAAAGGTAGGTCAAGAGAGCCTGAATGAAGCCATTTGATCAATACTAGACCCTAACTATCCTGAACAAGGAAGTCAGCCCGAAGTTCCCAGCCCATGACCCTCCAGAGATATTACTGAACTGAAAGGCTTACAAACTGTGCTTACCTTTCTGCAACAGCAATTTATGATTAACCTTCATGACCTGACTATGGACCATGGAGTTTTTGAACATTATAAAACATTACCATTGCCCCATATGGGGTCTCCCTCCTGCTTGAGATCTGTGGAATAAGGCCTGTTGTCTGTCTCTATCTCAATAATTTCCCTGTAGGTCTTGTCTATCTCCATTGAAATAAGCTACCCTATTGGTATTGGCTTGCATTTGAAATTATCTCCTTGCACTTGACATTATCTCCTGTACCCACTTGGTAAATTTAGGGGGCTTTCCTCCCATCTTTGGGACACCTCCTGCATCAAAATGTGATATACAAAATGGTGTCACTCTGGTTCAGAGTCCCGAAGCCATTCTAAGGACTGTCTGTACTTCCTCCCAACCTGCAGCACACACACCAGGATCTTGCCTTCAAATGGGCCAAACTGCAACAACCACACCACCCTGGAAAACAGCTGAATTTCACTAGCCCTACATCTCCTGAACAATAGCCAAGAAACTATGGACTTAGCTGCTAGCCAGCCCCCTCTACCAATGGTAATTCCTTAAAAACAACTTGGGTAATCAAGCTAGTTTCTTTTTTCTTTCTCCTAAAAACTCTTACCCCCTTCTTTTCTCCGGAACACAGTTTGGCTTCTAGCTATATCTATGAGTATATCTCATGAATTGCAATTCCTATTACTCTAATAAACTCACTTGTCTCACTGCACTGCACCTTGATATTTTGCCTCTTTTTAGTTGACAATCCTTATACATTAAAGCTCTAGAATTAGAATTACATTTATAATTGAGTATAAATATTCTAAGATATGTTAAATAAAATTTGGATGAGGCCCTTGTGTTGGACTGAGCTCCTCCACTAGGCCCAACTGAAATGAGGTTACTTACATGGAAGTTTAATGCCACCAATCCAAAACTAAATTGTTCATCTGACATTCTGAGAAATTAGGAGAAAAAGATAATAATAGCCAAGTCTCCAAACAAGCCATTTTAGCCACCATAACACAGTCCCCTCAGCTTTAACCCTTATTGAAAAGTAAACTGAAATAATCTATTATTAAACAACCAGAATTTTCAATGTTCTATTTCCTTGTTCCCACCTCTTTTTTTAATTAAATCATAGCTGCGTACATTACTGCAATCAAGGGATACAATGTGCTGGTTTCATACACAATCTGAAATGTTTTCATCAAACTATTTAACATACCCTTTATGGCATTTTCTTAGTTATTGTATGAAGACATTTGTATTCTGCATTTAGTACGTTTTGCCTGTACCCTTCTAAGATGAACAATAGGTGTGGTCCCACCAATTACCCTCCCTCCACCAAAACCTCTCCACTCCCCTCCCTTCCCATATTTTTGTGCTATAGTTGGATTATAGCCTTCATATGAAACCTTTAAATTAGCTTCATAATAGGGCTGAGTACATTAGATACTTTTTCTTCCATTCTTGAGATACTTTGCTAAGAAGAATATGTTCCAGCTCCATCCATGTAAACATGAAAGAGGTAAAGTCTCCATCTTTCTTTAAGGCTGCAT
>CAUYRH010032375.1:0-36062 GCA_963574655.1 Perodicticus potto | reverse complement strand
TTTATAACTACTTTCCTTACTGTACTGAAGTTGGCGAATCTTGCAGCCCCTGGGCGGGGCCCCTTCAAGATGGTTTGGAGTCAGTTTGAGGAGTATCTAACATTCTGGGGAGCTTCCCCTCCCGTCCACTGGGACAGGCTGTCTCTGCTTTGCCCTGTTCACTTTCTTTCCCACAGCTAGATTCAGATATTTTTCCTCAGGGTCTCTGGTTCTTTCTAGGGGCAGTGCTACCTTAACAAGAGTAAGTGAACTGGATTTCATAATTACTCATTGTTCCATCGCACATAAACGTGTAAGGTGGCTTTCTTTGCCCTGAGGAGATATCCCACGACATGTGTGCACATTATTATGTTTTAAAGTCACTTGGGATGCTCAGTTCTCTGTGGTTTTGCCACTAACTGGATGCAAATTTAGGTTCACATCAGATATGCCTTTAAATATGTCTTTATAACAATTTGTCATTCTAATAATGGATATCTATATGCTGAAGCATTTATTATTTCATATGCCTTACTATCTGATTATCTTTAAAAATTATTTTTAAAATCAATTTTTTAGCCTCTGATAGAGAGGCTAAAGAGCTATTGTTTTTCTCAATCTAAGAGACAATTACAGATAAATAATTGTAGATACTAAAGGATCTATTGTTAGAAATAGGAAAAAGCATTATTTTTCAAGTACTAATTCTTCCATCTTAATTGTGGAGAAAACTCTCAATTCTATGTTTACCTCACTTTAAAGAACAAGTCAAAACACAGAGTAAGTACCCAACAGCCCCCTTATGTCTCTCCCCTTATGTCTCGCCCCCATGACACCTGAATACTGGTTCCTAAACGTCCATATCACAGTGCCCTTACACTACCCTAACCCAGGTCTTCTTGACCTTAAAAGATTCTTTCCTCCCAAATTAGGTATGTTACCATCAAGTCCTCTGTCCATCCCCTATCACAGAAAAGGAGAAAAAAATTACATTCCTATTATGTCACTATAACTGAACTCAGCTAACTTAAAAGAAATCTTATTTCTTTTTAATTCTAAGGTTTACGTGCCCAGTCATCTCTTCTCTGATTTCTCACAACAATTATCTCAATTTTATAGTTTCCTTTGTGTTTAGTCCAGGTGTTAGTAACAAATAAAATAATTTTCAGCTTCTTAAAGTCTTAGTACAACTGTAAGATTTGAGAAAACAAATACTACCATTTCCTGCTATTAATTATTTTACTACAATTTTTTGTTCAATTATCAAAGAACAGCTCAAACTATAAGGAGGCTGGAATGCATGTTCTATGAATAGTAGGTGACGAAGCCCAAAGGTTTAATTTGAAGAAGACCAAATTCTTGATGGACATTACTACTGCTAAATATCTGAATGGTATTATGTAAAACAGTTTAAGAGATGTTTGGTTTACCTGCTTTTGTTCGGCTTTTTTCCATGTATACACCCAGGGGGCAAAATTAGAATGAGCAATTTAGGAAGCCAGATAACAGTTCAACTTCAAGCAGAATGTTCAGCAAACAAGGCTTCTGTAAGTGGAATAGGCAACCCTCGGAAGAACGTGCATTCTCCCACAACCTGAGAGATTCAGGAAGGTAAAAAGCCAATGACTTTAGGGTGGTGCTTGTGGCTCAAGGAGTAGGGTGTGGCCCCATATATCAGAGGTGGTAGGTTCAAACCCGGCCCGCCACCAAAAAAAAAAAAAAAAAAATCCAATGACTTTTAAGACCATTCACAGCCTGAAAGGTCCTCATATTTTCCAAGTAGCAAAAGTACTTTAAAAATTCAGAAGACAGTTCCCAAAACATATAATGCAAGAAGTAAATTTTCTTAATAGGCTGTACACTGCAGTATAAATAAAACATTTTAGCATCTTTTTTTTTTGTTTATTTTGAGACAGAGTCTCACTTTGTCACCCTCAGTAGAGTGCTGTGGCATCACGGCGCACAGCAACTTCAAACTTTTGGGCTTAAGTGATTCTCTTGCCTTAGTCTCCCACGTGGCTGGGACTACAGGCGCCCGCCACAACGCACGGCTATTTTTAAAGATGGGGGTCTCGCCCTTGCTCAGGCTGGTCTCAAACCTGTGAGCTCAGGCAATCCACCCACCTCAGCCTCCCAAGTGCTAGGATTACAGGCATGAGCCACATCACCTGGCCCATTTTAGCATCTTAATAACAAAATACATCAAGTCCAAATAAACCTGTGTCATACTAAGAAAGGCTGGATAGTCACACAGCTCAGCAGCAGTTGTTGCTAGCCTGTGTGTTTGGGTGTATTCTCCTACATTGCATACTGTTCATTAAGGTTGCACAGAACCCAAGGGAAGGTTAGCAGACGATAAGTTTAAAAGCAGGTAGCAGCGCTTTATCCAAAATTCAACTTTCTCTTTCCTGGGTATTTACCTCTCTTGCATCAGGACTCGAACTACATAACCTCTTTCCTTACCAAAAAGACGACACAGCTAACAGCATTCACTAGGACCAGCTGCCTTCCCCGAGTGCTCTCCACACGTGCACGCAGACACCACGCTAGACACACAGCCCGTACCGGCTCAGTCAAGCTTCGGAGCCTTGCACATCGGCACACAGTAAATGCTCCAAATACCTGCTGCATAATGAATTATAATTTCCAGAGTAAAACAGGAAAATGAAGCACAGAGATGTTAAATAATTGGGTTAGTGTTTTATGATCCGCAGGAGCAAAAGTTACGGTCAGAAGAAAGATACAGGGCCAAGAGTTCACTTCTCAAAGTCAAGCTGCCTCTTGGGTTTCCACACTTTCCCCTGTCCATGCTCTAGTCAGCACCACCTCTAATTTGCCATCATGTTTTGCACATTTTACCTTGAATTATAAATTTAAAACGTCTGCTAAACTCCGGCTTTGATGAGAAGGTGTAAAGGAATCTTTGCAGCAGATACCCCCAGGAGTTACAAGGCTAGTCCTGAAAACCAGTGTAATTGAAGGATGGGAAGAGAGGGGTCAGTAGAAATGCCCCCCTTTCCCCATGCTTCCCCATTTCCTGCCTCCAGGTGCCACGCCCCTGCTTTCCACATCCATGGTCCTCACTGCTATTTGCCCTGACTCTTCTCCACTCCTCTCCCGGCTCAGTGAGACATTTACCCAATGTAAAAGCAACCACCCCCCTCTCCCTAGCCCCCTCACTAGCCACACGCTCCTCGTTCACTCTCCTGCAGCACTGCACTCCCATTATACCCTGCTCCTAACACCCCAAGACGCCGGGCCCAAGTTCAAATCTCCGCTTCTCCAACTAGCTATGAACTCCACGAGGGTAAGGACCGGTCTAAATATCCAGACAGCACCGTGCCCGGCTCTGCACAGGAGGGGTGCGGAGTCACGTGGCAGGCCTGAGCAGCTCTCTTAAAGAGGACGCTCGTGAGGTCAGCCTGTGATGGGGAATGAAGGGCTGGAAATGCTCCCCGTCACACAGACAGCGCGGCTCGTGCTGACCGGCGGCCTTCCTTCGGGGAGTCTGAAAGTTTGGAACACTCCGGGCAGAGAGTACCTACGTGACCAGTCCACAGAAAAAGCCCTGGGTCCCGAGTCTCTAACGTTCCCCTGGTAGGCCACTTGACACGCATTGTCACAAGTCACTGCTGGTGGAATGACGCTGACTCCATGAAGAGAGAACCAGGACACTGCCAGGCGGCCCCTGGACTTCACCCAGCAAACGTTTCCTTGTGTGGACTGTGCTTGGCATCTTATTGCCCTAATAAATGTTTGTCATGAACCCAAATACATTCCCAGGCCTGTCAGCATTCTCAGCACATCGTCAAACTCAAGGGCAATTCTGGGGACCCTCCATTCAGAGACTATGATCATTAAGTGAACTGATCAGGAAGTAACTCTTGTGTGATTTCACAGAAAACTGGGAAGGGGGTGGTAGAGGTGCGTTCAGTGGAAACTGCTCAGTCGCACAGAATCACAGACGCACGTGCCAAGGATCCAAAGTCCTAAAGCGAGTGCCCAACCAGAGCAGCCTCTTCTCAGGGCCTGCTGCACCTCACCAAACCCCCACTGCTCTCAGAGCCCACATGAGATTCTTTTCTTTCTCTTACTTCTAGCTCTCCTCTTTTCTCCCAAAGAGTCTAAATGCCTAATAACATCACTCTTCATAAAGTTTATGAACGTAAAGATTTACAGTTCCTTTTAGCCACTTATTCAATAAGAGAAGGGATTGATAGGCTCTAAATTTCATTTCTTTTGGCTTTATTTAAAAGGGCAAAGTCCTTTATAGGGAATAAACTGAGGTTATCACATGACAAATGTAAATACTTTTCAAGATCATTATAAAGGCTCTAAAGTTATAACAGAACCAAAGAGGTAAGATGCTTTAGATTTTGTTTAAACTCTACAAATTTTTTTTAACCAAGGAGTAAAAACCAGAAGTAAAAACACACGCCTTATAACAATTATTCTTGCCTTCATATATGTATCATCTAAATAATTTCTTCCCACCCAAATACAATCCCACTGAAAGGACACTTGCATATGATCTGGAAAGTGGTTACTTATGAAGCTGGCTTCCTGCACTACTGGGATATCAACCCACTCTGGCCAAGGTAACAGCCTGAACAATGTCTCAGCTTCACAGAAGACATTGCTTCTAACATAACTCACATTTAGCAGAAGATAAATCCCATATTGCCGTTATTTCTAAACCAAAGTGAAATTAATTGCACCCTTTCCCCTAGCTAAGGACATCAATGAAAGTTTTTTTAACTGAGAAAACCAACTACAAACTAGACCTTTTCAAAGTGGTAAGATAAAGACAAAAACAATTTTTGAACGGAACTTTTAAAAGTAAGCTTTAAGTCTGCCAAGGTTTACCCCTCTGTGACTCAGAAAACCACACCTCCACTGAGAAGTCTAAAGTGGAGACGAGAGGCTCAGGTGCTGGTTTTCCCACACGGGCGCAGATTAGGGGTGTAAAGCGTTCAGTGCCTCCACCACTTTAGCACAAGTGCAGTCCCAAATCCACGGCAGTCAACACATGCTCACATGCAGGCTATTTTCCTTAAGAAAGTCATTTAATTCTTTAAAACTCACTGTCCTTAGTGAGGACAAAGAAACAAAAGATAGGCCAATAGCAGTAGCTGCTCCAAAGGTGGCGACTCATGAAAGGACGCATAGTAAGTAATTAGTGAATAGTTACATCAGTGACATCCACCTTCATCACAATAGTGAGAACTTTTAAATCAACAAATATTAATGAGATTAAGACTGTGGAAGAAATGCCTTCCCGTGCTATTATTTAAATGTAACATTACTTCACAAAATCTATATTTACCTATATTTAAGAACATTTCATCTAGGAGTGTTTTGGAATAGTTAATGCTTTAGATCCACCCCTAGGTGCTTAGATCGAGAAATATCAAAACAGAAACTATCTAGTTAACCATCATATTAACCAAAAGGTGTACCTTAACACTGACCTCAAAGAAAACCAAGCTAATCTAACATGGGAACTTCCAGGAAGAACCACGCAGATGGGTGCCCCAGGTGGGACTCCTGCCGCGAGCTACAAAGGACACCAGAGGCACACGGAGTCCAAAGGCAAGCACAGGCACGTCCTGAACAACATAGGTCTGCCCTGCCCAGGCCCACTCCACGCAGATGCTCTCTACAAAAACACCGAAAAAGTCCAAAGAGTTGTAACAATTTGAACAAACTTGTAGTCTAGAATACTGAAAAAACTAAGAAAAAGGTATCTCATGAATGCATAAACTACATACAGATACTAGTTTATTTGTGTGTTCACTATTTCTGTTACCGGTAAGGCTTCCGGTAGTCAAAATAGTCAAAAGTAGACTATTAGTATTTACATTTTTATGGAGTCAAAAGTTATACTTTGATTTCTGACTCAGGTAGGGGATCAGGACACCAGACCCCTTGTTGTTCAAGGTTCAACTGTATAAAGCAACACGCTTCGCAGTGCTGAGTGCTCAGCTGAAGACAGGTGCATGAGCAAACTGAAGGGTTAAGCCCGGACAGACCTGTCAACATATCAAGAAGAGTAGTAAAGACAGAAAAGAACAAGCAGCCAGGTGGCGCCCGTGGCTCAAAGGAGTAGGGTGCCGGCTCCATATACAGAGGTGGCAGGTTCAAACCCAGCCCTGGCCAAAAACTGCAAAAAACAAGACAACCAGCCAAGGAATCAGGAGAGAGTCGTCCAAGAGAGCCCAGCCTCTCACCTTGAAGGGAGCTGTGATAAACAAAGGTCCCTCTCCAAAGGGCAACATGGTTCAAATGCTTGTTCAGTTGGGGCAGCTTATTGGATGAAAGGCACAGGCAGTTGCTGACTTTGAAAGTAACAGAATAGATATGTTTATTAACAAGATCCACAAGGTAACATTAAACAAATCGCTAAGATCAAATTCTGTCACCTAAAAGAGAAAGGGATTTCTGAAGACAAGAGCCCTGGAATGCAGATAATCAAATGCATGGTAAATACGTTCTACACCAGTCCTCAAACTACGGCTCTCAGGCCACATGCTGAGGACATCTATCTGGCCCGCTGGGTGTTTTTGCTGCTGCTGCCTGTCCTGCTTAGCAGCCGACTGGTCCCAGGCCACAGTGTGCATGTGTGGAATGTGCGCCGCACTCTCCAACTCCCCTCCTTCTCTCTGTATCTCAACTCCTCCTCTCAGTCTCGGGTGAGACTGAGACTCGTGATCAGGGGAGTCACAAGCTTGCCTGTGCAGAGCCTGCTGCTGCCTGAGGACCGAGGTAAGAATAAGTTAGAATTTTTTTTTTTGAAGTCAGGAGGTCTATTTTTTTTTTTTTTTTTTTTTTTTTTTTGTAGTTAGTAGGCCCTTTTCTTTGTGGTTAAGGGGGGGGGCCTTTTTTTTCTGAAGTTAGGAGATTTTTTTTTTTTGCAGATAGGCAGTGCCTTATTTTTTCATTTTAAATATTTTTGTTTTTTGCTTTTTGGGGTTTTTTTGTTTGTTTTTGCAGTTTTTGGCCGGGGCTGGGTTTGAACCCACCACCTCAGGTATAAGGGGCTGGCGCCCTACTCCTTTGAGCCACAGGCACTGCCCCTGTTTTGTTTTTTTTTTACTTCAAAATAAGATATGTGCAGTGTGTATAGGAATTTATTCATAGTTTTCTTTTAAACTATATTCCGGCCCTCAAATACTCTCAGTGACAGTGAACTGGACCCCTGCTTAAAAAGTTTCAGGACCCCTTTTCTACACCTTATCCTCAATGCACACATGAACCTATAAACAGACACTTCAGCCACCAAAGGGCACTGACAGCCTTGTTTAGGAGACTAGAAACACTTACCACATTTAAAATTACAAGAATTTAAAAATCTATCATTCTATTTGAGCTTTTCAGTGAAGCACCTGATGTTAAAAAAAATAAAACTTTATCGTAAAACTCCCACAGAACCAAACTTTATAACAGTATACATTGCTTCATGAAAGCACTGAAAAGCTTTAGGGATGGCTGTAGGGCACAGGCCTGAGCCCAGGAGTCAGGAGCTGCAGAAGAGCGAGGCTGATGCCGCCACACTCCACTCCAACCTGTGTAACAGAAGAGACTCTGTCTAAAAAAGAAAATGTTTTTATACAGGAAACAAAACAAAATAGGATTTGTGTGAAAAAGAAAATGTTTTTATACAGGAAATAAAACAAAATAGGATTTGTGTAATTTAATCTGGTGGAAAAAAAAATACATAGAAAAATGAATAGAAGAGAGAACTGTAAAAAGACAATGCTATGGATGCATAATTAATAACCTTCATAATCACGATTTCAAAACTGATATTTAGATAAAAACAAGCAGAATAACAACTGCAATTTCTTATGGGTATTTAATACCCTGGTAAAAAACTTTTTTAATATTCACACTCACATTTTCATTTATTTAAAGTTTAAAAATATATATATACCCTAAAAGTGGAAGTACACAAACCCCATATGTTAGGAATTACTATAAACTATTTTTACTTGTCAAAAGAGATTGTTTAAAAATCAGGACATTCACATACAAAACAAACAAAATCAAACAACATGTAAGTTTTCTCAAAATACTCTGAAGTCATTTTTTACTTTCTTTGCTAGAAAATGTATGTTCTTAAAAATTTCTGATTATAAGTTTATCCAGAAATGTTATTTTAGATTTCCACTATAAAGGGATATTACCATATATACTTCCCAATCCAATGTAATTCATTTTAAAATATTATTTTTTCTACCTTCCAAATTTTATTTTTAAAAAAAGCAATGGTGCTACATCTCTCTAGAACATAGTCAATTTTCTAGGCTCCTTCCCTCAAAGTGCGACAGCTGATTTCCAAACATATGCCAGAAGTGTGCATGACTCCCCACTGTACCAAGTACATAAAAAGCCGAAATCCTCAAGTGCTCATCCTCCAACTGGCCTCACTCTGGGGGTTTCCTAGGTAGAAGATTACTTCATCATCAAAGAGGGATAATTTGACCTCTCTGTCCCCAACTGGATGCCCTTTATATCCTTTTCTTGTCCAAATGCATTGGCTGGAACTTCCAGCACTATGCTGAACGGTAGTGGTGAGAGGCTCCAGTTCCAAGTAGAAAGCCTTCCATTTTTACCCCCGTTAGTATGATGTTAGCTGTGGGATTGTTGCAGATGGCCTCTACCAGTTTAAGAAATGTCCTACCTATGCCTATTAAGTGTTCTTGTCAGAAAAGGATGTTGCATTTTTGCCTTTTTCTATTGAGATGTGGTCACGTTCCTGTCTCCTCTTCCAACTATAAGCTCCCTCTGCTTCTCTGTTAGTACATTTACGTAAGGTTTAGGCCCCACCAGGGTAAGCCAAGGTGATCTCATCCCAGATACTTAACTGATTCACCCTTTTCCCACATAAGGTGACAGTCACAGGTCTGGGCTTGGGTGGAGGGGCTCGAATTAAACCCACTATGCTCCTTGTCCCCAAAGTTACCACTCTCAACAGTGGCTTGGCTCTATTCTCCCGCTCCTAGATTCTGGCTTTTGTTCTCAGGAATGGTAAAAACAAAACACACTGATGAATTGATTAGGGAAAAAGTAAAGATTTGGATTCAGACAGACTTGGACCAAAAAAGGGGTCCATTTGGTAACTGTGTCACTTTGGATAAATTAATCTCTCTGGGCCTCAGTTTTATTTTCTCTTTGATAGATGATAGAATATCTGAAAAATGGGGTTTATGACCATTAAAACAAAGCCAGAAACCACCCAGCACTGGGCAACATCATGTTCCCTTCTCCTCTACCTTCTTTTTCAGATTGACACCCCAGTCAAATGGTATCTGAGGTTATTTTACAAACTGAATGATCTTCAAAATCCCAGCATACATCCATTATGCACAACCTTAAACGAATCTAGGGTATAAAAAGTATGAACTTACTAAAATAATGAGTGCTTGTGACTTTACAAAAGGTTCCTTCCTTTTACAAAAAAAATTCAACTCTAAGTTTACTTTAAAGACCAAATCAAATTTGCAAACCTCTTTTAAATATTAGCTTACTCTGCATATAGCCTATGCCTAATAAATATTTTATTAAAAAGAACTTTGTAAGCACTTACAGAAGGGAGGCAAACCTGTGGTCTTTTACTTACTCAAAGCCTGTTCCCCACCACGCCCGGGACCCCAGTGAGAACACAGGCAGACCCCACACCAGAACGGCACAGAAGGAAGGGAGGTTTCCATCAGTGGGGCAAAGAACCTCACGCTCCTGTGGGAGATCCTCCTGTACTGGGGTTGAATACTCTTTGGAGGTTACACCGACCCTAAGATGTTTTTGGCCCAAATTTCCTCAAAGTATTAATGTTAGAAGGGGTCACCACAACTGCTGTCAGGGAATTCTGAGAAGCAGTTTGGCTCGAGACATGAAACGGACAGTCACTCACTGAGTGGCAAGCACTTCACCCACTGCAAGGCACGGCGGAGTCCCGGGAGACCAAGGACAAGTGCGCCCAACACTTGTTCGCTGGTTTCCTGCACCTTCTCCCAAGTTGCTACGTCAGATCTCAGCTCTCTACCTTGTCCATAAACTAAAATGAAACTCTTCATTCAGCTAAATCACATTTCCATACTCACCCTCTCAAAACTCCTGTCTGTTCCTCTCATCCGCCCACTGGGGAAGCCTGACGCTTGGTGATAACTTTGTAATTTCTCTCCTTAGATCGGTAACACTGTTCACCCAATGCTCCTTCTGTTTTACTCTGGAAATGTGTCTATAAAACATGTACATCCCATCCCCTTTTACTTCATCCTTTCTGTTTCTAACATCCTAAAACTCTAAACTGACTTTTGGTTTTCACAATCCCCTCCTTTTTTTATCCTCACCTGCCCCTCCCCATCCCTAAGTGTGACAGAGTCAATCTCCCACACATTCAACTGCTTGCATCACATCTCTCCACACCATCTGACCTGCTTCTCTTGTCCTGTGGAGACTCATTCTTGCTTCTTAAGTATCATCCCCCAAGTATCTTTTAAACCAAGGCAGAATGCAGGGTAAGAAACATTGCACTCCACTCTCCGTTCAGCTCACCTTTCCCGCTGCCAGCACCTGCTACGTCTCAGCTAACGAGTGTTGCAAAGGGAAGGAAAAGCACAACTGGGTAAGGTTGTGTAAACCACACTGATCTTTTACTATTAAAGAAAAAAAGGAAAAAAATGGAAAGTACCAAATGTTATTTATTCTGGGGAGGAAAAAATGAAGCAGGAAAAACTTTCCAGTGTAAGCTACACAGAAATGAGTTGTTTTAAGCAATAGAGAGCCAAGAAAAGTTAGGACAGAAACTCAAATTGTTGTAACTTAGGCCACCCATAAAAAATACAGACCCCCACTTTGGGTACAAATCAGAGGTGATTTTATTTACTCCTGCACAAGGGGGGCGCTGCAAAAAGGCAGACGGCTCAAATCAGGTGGTCATTTATTACATCTGTACGGACGGACCGCTGCCTCAAAGGGCAAATGGCCAAATGAGGTGGTTACATCTGCACCGATGGACCGCTGCCCCCAAAAGGCAAATGGCCCGGACAGAGAAGCAGGCAGCCTTTTATACCTTTTTGTGCTGATGTGGCAAAGCAAGCATGTACAAAAGCAAAACGTGGCTGGTTACAGGGCGGAGTTACAGTCAGGTGGTTAGCTCAGGGGGTTACATCATGGCAGTTAGCTTGGAGTGGGGCTACAGTCAGGGGGCTGGCCCCGGGGGTCACATCGTGGCAGTTGGCACGGACACTAACTTGGCTTGAGAAACTCAGTTACCTGGGAAACTCTGCTTGAGTGAGTTTCCACTATTGTTTCAACCTATGGCTAGGGAGGTTGAGGTAAGTTTCTCATCATTGTGTTTAGACATTGCGAGGGAGTCAGAGAACTCGGAGAACTTCCTTGTCAGAAACCTGTTCTCAGAATTAAACCAAAAAGGGGGGTCTGAGACAGACGGGGTCTCAGGCTGAAACAGTTAGGGGCCTTTAGGGGTCTTCTTGCCAGGTCGGTTACTACAAAATTTAAGTTATTCTCTCTTAGTGGTCATATTGGTTTCCTTCAAATTCATACGTTGAAGGCCTAACTCCCAGTACCACAGAATGTGACTATATGTGGAGACAGGGCCATGTTAAAGAAATGTTAAAATGAGGCCCACGGGCTAATCCAGTATGACTGTTACCCAAACAGCGGCCCTAACAACCAATACTCTCCTTTCTGAAAATCTTATACGTATTTCTGAAATTGTTTAGACAGCAGGATAAATATTAATATTTTTAATAGCTGCATAAATAATGTCACAAACTAATAAGCATGCAAAAATAAAGACTATCACTCCGATGTGATATCTAAAACATGCAAATATAAGACTGCAGTGTTCCTAATGCTTAAATTTAGTTCAACCCACTGGAAAAATCAATTATGACAAATGGAGCAGTCCCTGAGTAGGAATTAATATAGGGCATATTCATAATATTGTATCAAGTATTTCAAAGAGCACAGACTTGAATTTTTGAATTCACATTTTATTGTATTTATTCTTTTTAATATCAATGATGTTTTCAAAAGTAAAACCAATCTTCTCAAATACTACTTAATTTCAAAATAGGAAAAATTCAATTTTCTTCAATAAAATTAATTAACTTGCAGCTCAACACGAAAGTCTTCAAAGTCTGCTGAAAAACATATGCTACATAAGATCTTCAACATATTAACTGTTTCTTTTTTAGAGAGACAGTGTCTCTCACCTGGTGGCCCAGATTGCAGTGCAGTGGTGCAGTCACAGTAATCACACTTCACCATGACCTGCAACTCCTGAGCTCAAGTGATCTTCTTGTCTGGACCTCCCAAGTAGCTAGGACTACAGGCACGTGCCACTACACCCAGCTAACTTTTTAAATTTTTTTTGTAAAAATGGGGTCTGCTATGTTGTCCAGGCTGGTCGTCTTCAAGTGATCTTCCTGCCTTACCCCACCACAATTGCTGGGATTACAGGCATGAAAAACCACCTGCAACCAATATTATCAGTTGTTCAAACATTAATATAAATTCTCTCTAACTCTGAAGGCAGAAACAACATCTTATTCATCTTCTTATGCTCAGAGCTTGGTAATAACAGTTGATCACTGTCAGTAGTGATGATTTATGAAGTCCACATAAGCACTGAATCACCAAATACAGAAGATCCACGGCTGGGTTCCCAGGAGCCTCTGGGGACTTTTCCACCTGCCAATCAACGTAAACCTGTTCTGTACATGCCCACAAATAACAGGGAAAGCAGTGAGTACTGATGCCAGGATTCTAAATAAATTTTGTGAGTAAGCAAATCTGCAAATATAGAATCCACAAGTAAGAAGAATCGCATTAGCCATTCAACAAATATTTCAGAATGGGTAAAAGAATGAAACCTTTATCACATGGAGAGGTTTTCATTACTTCTAGTAATTTCATTGCTTTGATCCTGTGTAAGACACCGTACACCACGGAGACCACCAGACAGGAACCAGCACGCGTCCCAGCCACGCTGTTGGCCAGCAGCAAGGAACTGAAGTCTTGTCCTCTGCCCACCTAACAAAAGAGTTACTTTTTGTGTTTCTTTTACTGATTAAGTATGAGAACACCAGAAGAGCACATGCCATGAGACTCTGCTGGGAAGCCCAGAAGCTCAAGTCCTGCCAATAGATTAGCACAAGAAATTACACAGCACTCGGGCATCAGCAGTGAGATACTTAACACATTCCTATGCCTAAGAGTCAATGTCACGGCTGTGGATAATGTTATCTCAGTGAAAATAAGACCAGAACGGCTAAGACAGGACCTTACGCTCTCTTTACATTTTGTCCTTAGAAAGACAGTTCTCTAATCTTACCCATTTTAATACATCGTGATGCCAGAAACATCACACTTCATCTCACAGGCAAACCGATTTTGTTTTTATTTAAATTCCCATTCATAAGTGTTTTGTACCAATTGGTCTGCCCGTATTTATTTCCTCATAATCCAGTCATCATACGCCATTTGAAGTTGTGCTGCAAATACCTCAAAAGTTTCCATTCACTTGCTCCCACCACAACCATCCCACTTCAAATCATTCATTACACAGTCCCCAACTGTCACACATCTTGCGCCCCCCATCCTCATAGCTAGCTGTTAATTCTTAACAATTAGTGTACCACACTGTCCCTGGTGACTAAGAAATGCTAGGAGTAGAAATATAAACATTTAAATTTTTGCACACTACTGTGAACCTACACAGAAGCAGCAAAGCACAGAATTATGTTCACTTATCTGTATGTCAGATAAAGATTTAAATATAAACACAGCATTTCCGCTTCATCAAAGTTTCATGTTATGTTACCTGTTAGCTCTAAAACTCTAAATTCCTTGCCCAATATTCAGTCACTTAAGGACAGCCAGTTAGTGTCTTTAAAAGGGTAACGTTATTATTTTGGTCACTAAGGCAGCATTTAATTTATAGCATAAAATTCTAGAACTTAAAGGCAGACTACCAAGGCATCTCAGAGCGCCACCGTTCACTGGATTAATGCAGCAAGTTACTCAACATTTCTATGCTTTAATTTCGTCATCTGGAAAATGGAGATAATAATACCTGTACCTCATAGGCTTGTTTTAAGAATACGAATCACAGATGAAAACTGCTTAAAATAATGTTCAGAAAATGTCAGCTTTTTTTTTGAGACAGAGTCTCACTATGTCGCCCTGGGTAGAATGCTGTGGCATCACAGCTTACAGCAACCTCAAACTCTTGGGCACTCTCTTAAGTCATTCTCTTGCCTCAGCCTCCCAAGTAGCTGGAACTACAGGCATCCGCCACAACCCCCAGCTATTTTTTTGTTGCAGTTGTCACTGCTGTTTAGCAGGCCCCGTCTGGGTTCGAACCCACCTGCCTCCATGTGGCTGGTGCCCTAACCACTAAGCTACAGGTGCCGAGCCAAGAACGTGTCAGCTATTACTAGCACGTAAGTGTTTAAAAATTAGTTTCTATGTGGTCCACACATTAGCTATCAAAAGACATAATATTATACTGTCATAAAAGTAGCCACTGTAAAATACCTTAACTCAAAAATGGAACCTTAAGAACTCTCAGTGGCACTTTTTTACAGCTTCTTTGAAAACAGAAACATAGACATTAAACATTCGCCTTACCTACTTTTACTTATAGCATATCTGGTTCATCATTCTTCATGACTCTGATTAGCTACACCTGCTTCTTACTGTAATCAATACTCTCTCATCACTAACCTCAAAGAGTACATACTCTGAAATTTAAAGTGCAGGTGATAATGCAAAAGTTGCTATATTTTATTAGGCTGAGCTAATTACATAATTAGTGACTGAAAAATTTTTATATATAAGGTGCTCAGTTATTTAGGCTTTCAGATACTTCATTCTGGTACAGGCACATTTATCTTCTCTCTTAAACAGAGTAGCCATCCAATTATAGGTTTGTAACTGTCTTCCTTCTTTAGGGTTTCATACTGATCTATTAAAACAGCCCCGCAGACATGCACAGGATGTACACTGCTCCACCTTTATCACTATAATGAAAACTTGGCTACAGAGTATGTTCTGATGTCAGAATTTTTTTGTTATCCTATAGAATATGTTTGGCATATCCAACGGTAGATTACCACCAGTCTTGAACACACTAACCTCATGAATTTAATATTTCTCCATATTTTAGTATGCATGATGAAAGGTATGTTGAGATGTAAGTGTTAGAGAGATAGCCCTGATCTATAGTCAGCTTTTCTTCCTCCTCGTTTTAAGATACAGTTAAATGTACAGATTATCAGCCACAGAATACAACATAAATGAGAATCACAGGAACCCAATGAACTATTCCTCTCATCAAATCTGGAACGCTATTTTCTCACCCCTAAATACCACAAGTGTAGCCTTATAGATGGAAAAAAAAAAATCACAAATATCATTCTAATGAACTAAGTATTTTTTGCTAACAAAAATTATTTCTGCCAAGCAATCAAGCAATTCAGAAATAATACTCAACCATTTAAACAGATAAGATTCTGGCCCAAGTAAAGAAAGGCGATTTTTATTAATACCTCAACAGAGCTGCTTTTACAGACAAAGACTCTTTCCCCTGCTTTGGCACAACATTTGGGAAAAGAGCCAAGGTGCTGCTTATCAGACCTCTGACATCAGGCTGAGGGCTGCGTGCGTCAGCTGGCCCAGGAGGAACCCGGGCTGTGGCAAAGGACCTGTGCTCCTTATCTTATCAGTTTATAGTCTGCCACTTCAACCATTACTGCGTGGACCTGAAGGAAGGAAGGTAAGTGTAATTGTGACGTGTTGAAGTCAGGAGCTAAGTAAGTTTTAGCAATTTATTAACAAAACAAACTGTGAGACACATTACATTAATTACAGTAAAAGTCTCTGCCCTCAAACCCAACCTTAGACAAAATTAAGGTTTTGCTTTTTTTTTATAAAATGGTGCTGTAGCTGTATATGATAACCTCTGCTCTTCCCGCTTATGCAAATAAATGCCAAATTACAGTTGTAGTTCCAGAACAGTGATTCCATTGCATTCTATTGATAAAGAATGAAATGGAAGAGGTAAAGAAAAAGCAATCTGTTAGAAACTGTGCAAGTAACTCTTACATTAGCTCCACTACAAAAGGTACTTGGGGGCTGAGAATAAGATTAAAACTGCTTTCAAATGTTAGTCAATATTCACACCTCTAAACACAAAGAAAGGGGAGAGAGTGACCCCCAGTCTGGTAGGACTCAGGCACAGCACTCAAACCAGGAGGGAGGGATTCAAAGAAAGCTTCCTAAAAAGAGTAATGATGACAACCTAACCTCAAAATTAAACTTTCACAAAACTTATTCTTGACTTAAAAAATCATTTTAAAACCAATTTTAAATATTTAGAGAAATATCACACTTGCTATTTGAATAGTAATACACATTGGCAAAATACACACTGGCAAAATTTTGAATAACAACGATAAAAGACTTTTACTTACTAGGCTCAACTTAGACTATACACTAAATAGGTCTCTATTAAAAATGACAGTGCAGGGCAGCACTGTGGCTCAAAGGAATAGGGAGCCAGCCCCATGTACCGGAGGTGGCGGGTTCAAACCCAGCCCCAGCCAAAAAACAAAACAAAACAAACAAAAAAATGTCAGTGCATCTACACCATGATTTGCAACTATCTCAAATTACTATATTCCATAAATGGCACTGTCTTCCTGGTTATAAAGCTAATACAATAATACATTTCCGATATTACATTAAGCCTATTTATTATTCCTTCAAGGTTACCTGTTCTATTATAATAAACATTATTAGTTTGCACCCAGTTACTCTTTATATGGGTCTGAGAAAAATTCCCTCCCTGACAACACCGTGCTAACCTGATACCTCATTTTTTTCTCATTACTTTTGAATCCTGCATTTGCCCTCAATTATACACTTTGAGCGCTGTTCACCTGGTTCTCTGTCATCTGAGTTAACTTTGCCTCCCTACTCAGTTTGAAAAACTTTGCCAAATGTTGCAATGAGAACTCAGGAAGCATAACAGAATGCCCTTCTGATTCCCACCCCACACTCATAAACCTGAACCTCCAGTTCTTGTCACTAGCATTTCTAATTGGCTGGAGAATAATTCATAGCTATGCCAATTCTTTTGTTCATCCCAGAGGACTCCCCATCCTGACATCACAGTAGGTGAAACTAGACCAGGTCCATTACTCTTAAGCATCCAGACACAGCATTCTCACCCTGACACGTGACTTGACTTTTTTTCCACCCCCGAGAGGACTGTTCATTTCTCCTCTTCAACATTTCTATGAACCGTAACCTGCTCTCCATCTCCTCTCTTGCTAGCTCTCTTTCTTGCTTCTTGAGCCCTTCTTTGCCTTACTCATTCCGTTATTCCTGGGCTGCGTCTCACGTCTTCAAACTCTCTGTACCACCTTCTAATAGACTAATTATGTTCCTGCTTCACCAACCCAGAAATGTCACCAACAGTAACAACAGCAAAACTTTCTTTAAACCTGATAAGCCCACCATACCTTCTTTTTTCTTTCTTTGCCACAAAAATCAAAACAGTAATCCAGTGCTTATTTTCATGTCCTTGATTCTCTTTTTTTTTTTAGAGACAGAGTCTTATTTTGTCACCCTCGGTAGAGTGCCATGTTGTCACAGCTCACAGCAACCTCCAAGTCCTGGGCTTAGGTGATTCTCTTGCCTCAGCCTCCCAAGTAGCTGGGACCAAGGGAGTCTGCCACAACACCCGGCTTTTTTTTTTGTCGTTGCAGTTTGGCCGGGGCTGGGTTCAAACCCGCCACCCTCAGTATATGGGGCCGGCACCCTACCCACTGAGCCACAGGCGCCACCCATGTCCTTGATTCTCAAACAAGCCTTAATCATCACTCTATGATTTCAACCCCCAGAACTACACTAAAATCACTTTTTGAAATATAAACCAAACTATCCCCAATTACTAAATACTGTTATTATCTCAGCCTTCACCTTCCTCGGTGTCAGCAGTATCAGGTATTATTAACTAATCTTTTACTTTCTGGGAAATTTCTCCTACGTAACACAGCAAAAAAGCAGGTCGGTTAGCCGATAATCAAGCTGCCTAACGTAAATACATAAACAAACAGATCAACATCCCGTGAAATACAATGAAAATCAGCCAACCGGAACTTCTCAGAAATCCTCCCAAGAAGTTAAAACTAATCTATCCAGTATAAAACACTGTAAACATTTTTAACACAATAAAACCCTGTCAGTGATAGTTGTAGGAGCCTGACTAGGGGTTGGTATCAAAAAATGAATCGTCAAAGCATGAATAAAACAAATGTTAATCAATTGATAATTTTAATAAATTGGCAGATTGAAACTTAAAGCTACAAGTACTAGCTCGCTTCCTGTCTATCCCAAGGCACCTTCTCAATTCCTTTTGCTGACTTAGTGTCCTCTACTCACCTGTTACATGTCGGGAATTCTCTCTTCTATCCTCATTCTACATGCTTTTCCTTCAAAGTCTTCTCTACCCCCATCTCTTCAACTGTAACATCTCTGGGGAAGACTTCTATATCTATACCATTAGCTTCTAAACAAAAACAAACAAAAAATCAAATAACTGTCAGGTAATTCTTGCATCCCTGTACCTTAACCTCCTTGAGTCTTCTCCCTCTTCTCCCCTCTCTTCCATATCCCACCTCTAAGTGAAATTACCTAAGCTCAACAGCCCAGTCATTCTCCGATCCACTCTCTCCTTCAATCCCTAAGTGCAAATCATCACCGATTTCTGTCTGTGCTACCTCCACAAAACTTCTGCATCCTTTAAGCCTTCTCCTTCCCAATGTTACTGCCTTTCCTCAAAACACTGTTAGTTACCCCCTTCTCCTCTCAGGGAAGGTCACACCTCCAGCTCAGAATAAATCTTCATTTGCTTAATCAACCATGGTAGTGATGACATTTTCAGACAATTGATTCGTTTAGCCATCACCAGAAAGGACTGCTCTTCTTCCAATGAGCACCAAGCCTGTAGCCAAGGTGCTTATCTTGTCATCGTCAGAACAAAGTCAATTAGCAAAGCGCGAAGGGTAAAAAATGGACCCTTAAAGATGTAAGTCACTGAGTTAATCAATCATGGAGTTGCCCTGCTTCCTGGCTTCCTGATTTATGACATAAGTCTCTCTTATTGTTTTATTGATCAGAAGCTGAGTTTCTCCCACTTGCAGCCAAAAACGAGCCCTAACTGATGCCCCCCAATGAAGGCCTCTCTCTCTCTAGGATTACAGGTCTCCTTTCTTCACATTTCTCTCACAAGACCCTTTCCGGGGTGGGGAGCAACCCTTGGCCCAGAAGTCTGTGCCTGGGAAGTCTCTGGTGCCAGGGACAGCGCAGGACACTCGTGGGGACCATGGCCTTCAGGGGCAGCAGCCATCTCACTGCACACTCTGACAACAGGAAAGTCTGCAAGGGCTTCGGCACATCGGGGAGCTGGACCACGGCTTGGTCACCATCTCTAGACCACACTCCCACTGAATGGACCTTAAAGACCCCAACCCCCCAAAGGAACAGGTGGCCCCTGTCTCTGCTGCCGAGACGCAAAGTCCACATTCTAGGGGACCCTCTGGACACACCTGGCCAGCGTCCTCCTGACCCTCGTCCAGCTCAGGCGCCCTCACTCTCAGAGCCCCTGCCAGGGAGTCACCTGCGACAGGTCTCCTGCAAGACTTGGCCAGGCCGAGCCCCGCTCCCTCCTGAATGCGACCTGTCCAGCACCCTGGGCCTCAGCCTCAGCCGCAATGGCTCGGGCCTCACAGGACAGGTGCAAAGGAGGCACTTCCGGTGACCCCGGCCCCCACCGGAAACGCCGCCCCTACTTCCGGCGCTGGCGGAAATCTTTCCCCAGGTGAGGAAGGCCCGACTAGCTTGTGGGAGGGGAAACACACCCCAGAAAAGCTGGAGAAGCACCCTGAATGCGGGACCCTGCGGCCCGGGACCTGGTCGTCTGGCCGGGTCTTCCCCGCCCGTCCGCGGTGCACCTGCTCCCTCCGGCAGCGGTCAGATGCTCAGGCGCTGCGGGAGGCGGTGCGGCCCCCGGGCAAGCCCAGCCGCCCTTTGAGGTCAAGACTGAAGCTTTTTTCTTCTTCTCCGGATTGTTAAAACCGAAAACTATACCGATAATTTTTTTAAAGGGAAAATCTTTGTTCGTCTCCCTGTACCTCCTCTGCCTGCAAGAATCCACAAGTAGTGTTGACATTTACAGGTTCTCTTCTCTGAACGCTGCAACCCGAGGAAGCAGGTGAGGAGCAAAGTCCATTTTCAGCAAAAGGATGATCGTCTGTTTCAGAACCACATGAAACATGCTTGAGGTATTGAAGCACCTTGGTCTGGCCCCTAACAGCCTTCATCTCCTGCTTCCCTCCCTCTCCTGTGGTCCTCAATTGCCATAAAAACTGCACTTATAACGCAACTCTTTCCCATTGAATATATTTGCCATTTTGGTCACCAAACTCCTTTTCTGCTTTTGTTCTTATGTATAAAATATAAAATCACTGTCTCCAATTGATTTCTACCCATTTCTGCTTCAGCCTAAAAGTCAACCATGTACGTATTGGGCTTCTGCTGGATAACGGTACAGCAACACTACTCCTTCCCTAAGGTGTTCAGAGTGGGATCAACGATGGACCCAGCAGCCAACAGTGGAGTGAGAAGTATAACAACTGTGCACAAAGTCTACAGAAAAAGGAAGAAAAGCACAGGACAGGTGAGATATTAAGGTCAGAGAAGGCTCTCACGACAAATGAACACCCACATTGGGCCTTGTAATCCACGAACAGACAAGACAGGAAGGGTGTCCAGACAGAAAGAAACCACACACCATCCCAAGGAGACTTTGAAGGACCAGCCCTTTAGGAAATTCAGAAAGTGTAGATGATAAAGAACATGTAGACGTGGTAGAAGATAAGGATCTCAAAATAAGCAGAGGGAGGCTTAAGGATATTATAGGCCACGCCATGGACTTCAGACTTTGCAACCAACTGGAAACATGCTGAGGTTTTACCCTCAGGAATGTTAGAAGCAGATTCTTATTTCAGAATGATCTTTACTCCCACAGAAAGAATTGATTAAAGCCAGGGATGCCTGTTAGTCAGCTACAGCAGCAAAGCAAATGAGAAAAACCAGAGGAATAAACGACTTATAATTAAGTGACAGGTCAGCAAGACTGAATGGTCAGATGCGCGGGATTAGAGTAAATGACAGAATTTCAGAGCCATCCTTGACTCTTCTCTGTCATACTTCACATCCAAACCATTAGGCAATCTTGTTGCAAATTTCAAAAACCATCCAAAGCCTGACCACATTGCACATTCACAAGAGCCTGCACGCTCATTCAAGCCATCAACATCTTTCATCTGGATACTGAAATAGACCCCCAAACAATTAACCTACAACTATCTACAGCCTGATCTCAATATAGCACCCTGTCAAAACAAGTTACATCTTGCCACTCTTTATCTGAAAACCCTCCAATGCCTCCCCACCTCACATAGGAAAAGCCAAAGTCTGCATGATGGTTTAGAAGGCCCTGCATGACCTTTCCCTCTCTGACCTTGAACAAGCCAGGCACACTTTTAACATGGGACTTTGCCCTGGCTCTTGTCTCTGCCTGGTATGTTCCTTTCTCAGGTATCTACTGGGCAAATCCTCCACCTCCTTCAAGTCACTGTTGAAAATATCACCTTTTCAAATGAGGGCTGCACAGTATTTATATTGCTGTCTCCTGCTCCCCAGTGCTCCTATACTACTTGAGGATTTCTTTCATAGCACTCTATAACTTTCTACGATTCTACATAATTTATGCTGATTACTTTTTTGGTCTGTTTCTCCAACTAGAATATCTGAATCAAAGGGCAGGAATCCTTTGTTCACTGGTGTATCTCAACCACCTAGAATAGTTCCTGGGCCCACAGAGGTGCTCAATAAATAGTTAAATCAATGCATGTTTGCATAAATGAACCCAATACTGCCCTCAGAAGAGAGGCATAGGAAGAAATGGATCAGATATGTCTTCTGGAAATTACACCTAAGCCTTAATGAGAAGAAATTTAAGTAACAGTTTTAGAATTTCCAGGCAAAGATCACAGCAAGAGAAGACAAGGGGGTACAAGAAGGGCAAGGAGCATGAGGGTAACTACAGAGTATCTGATGCTACTGGAACTTAAAACAACAAGAAGAGAGGCAGAAGTGAGGCTGGTTCTTCCAATTACCAAAGGGGCCACATTCTCAATGCCTTGTATTCCAGCTAAAGTAAGTTTATTGTGAGTTATCAAAATATCGCTTTGACTTCCGTGAAGACAATTTTAGGGGAAAAAATAATATTCATATAGGGTAGTAGGGATACAGTTGAGAAATATTTAAGAAACATAGCCAGCAGGACTTGTTTAGTTGACCAATTATGATAGGGAGTAGTGAATGGGAATACTAGCTGAGTTCTGGTATTTCAGCTTGGATAGCTGTGAGTATGGCAAAAATACCAAATAAGAAGATGAAAAATTTCATTTTTGACTTGTTAAATTATGTAATTTTTAGCACATTAAGTAATAAAAATGGGCGATACAAATAAATATTAATTTCTTTTTTAGATCCATTAGGGTGGCACCATGGAGAGAAATGGGAGGTAAGAAATTTTGTTTTCTATTTCACTTCTAACCTACCAGCTCTTAGCACTCATAAAAGCAAAAGTAGCCAGTTGTTAATTTAAATCTTTCCTATAGAGAAGAACAATTTGGGCCTTATATTTTAAATGGAACTTCACCATGCTTTCATAGAAGGTCAGGGCTATGCACTCAGGGTTTGTTTATGTGCCCCCAAAATTCGTATATTGAAGTTCTAATCCCCAGTGCAGGAGAGGGGGCAGGCAGAGAGAGGCGAAGGTGGGAAGAGAGAGAACATAGTGCTCTTATAAGAGATGGGGAAGGAAGGATTTCTTTCTCAAGCATGTGAGCAAGGAGGTAACCACATCAGGTGAACAACCCTCACCAAGATCTGTATCAGCTAATGCCTTGATCTTGGACTTCTCAGCCCCCAGAACTATGAGAAATTAATGTTTGTTGTTTAAGTCACCCAATCTATGGCATTTGTTACAGCAAACCCAACTCACCAAGACAGATAGGAATAAGCATTTTGCATTAAACTTACAATAAACACAATAAACAAAACAATTTCTCATCATGTGCTTTGAGGATTTTAAGCTTGGAGAATTTTGCTTTCCTGATGGACAAAAGTGCTAAATCCTACTTGGGCTGGATATTAATTTATATTGTTTGGCACAAAATGTTTGATAGCCCCAAACTTATCTCAAATTTAAAGCAGAAAAAAGGAATCAGTCAGTTGTTTGAGAAGAGCATGGGACTAGGAAGTCTATAAGCACAGATGCTCATTCTGACTGTTTCCTTTACTTGCCACATGTGGCTGCCACTGAATGTGATTTTAGGCTTGGTGCCTGTAGCTAAGTGGTTAGGGCACCAGCCATGTACACAAAGGCTGATGGGTTTGAACCCAGCCCAGGCTTACTAAACAGCAATGACAACTGCAACAACAACAAAAAAACTAGCCGAGCATTGTGGCGGGCCCCTGTAGTCCCACCTACTTGGGAGGCCAAGGCAAGAGAATCGCTTAAGCCCAAGAGTTTGAGGTTCCTGTGAGGTGTGACGCCACAGCACTCTACTCAGGGAGACAAAGTGAGACTTTGTCTCAAAAAAAAAAAAAAATTGTGATTTTAGTGACTTCCTTCTTTCTATCCAACTGTACACTTATTCGTACAGTCAATAATTATTTTTGAACATCAACAGTATGCTAGATACTAGAAATCTAAGGATGAGTGAGTGAGTCCCCTTCACTCCAGCAAGTCAACAATAAGAACAGATGAAGATAATTAACCCCAACTATGCCTGACCCACCTACTTCCCAGGGCTTTTGGGAAAACCTGTGAAAATATTTTCAAAAATAAAAAGCCCTACATAGAAGTAAAGTGCTAATATTTTAATGCAGGTTTCTCCACAGGTGCCTACGCAGGTATCTAGAAATACAGTGCCATATGATAAAAAGTCAGCAAACTGCAGCCAGAAGTGTTCACTTTCGGTCAATGCAGGGTTAAAAAACATAACCAATGGAAAAACCAAAACCATATGGTCATAACTTATTAAGTATGCAGAAGCATATGTTTTAAATCATTATAAATATGATTATATGCCATTTTAATAAGTTAATTAAAGAACTATATTTCAGATTAAGCACATTTTTCTAAAGTATGGTTGTCTCATCAAATGATCTAGTTACCAAGTCTAAATAAAACAACTCTACCTATGTTTAAAAGCACAATTTAAAAAAACAGGGAAATGGTTGGCTGAGAAAGATTTGCTGAGAGAAATATACTGAATATAAAAATCTGACTCAACTCAAATAAGAAAAATCACTATATACCAAAGGAAAAACACAGATTCCTGATCTTACTCCTTGGGCATCTTACTACCTTGTCTTGTAATCATGAAAAGTATAGGCAATCCTCTATCTGTGAACTTTCACCTTTTGAACTTCCTTTATTTCACTGTTCTTTGAATTGCCATGCATTCAAAACTTAGAACAATATAGATATAAATGTACATGCTGAGAAGTCAGATTTCCCTCAACCCAAACACAATCAACTGTGTTTTCCTGGTTATCTTCCCAGTATTTCTTCATGTGGCAAATAACTCAACAAACGTTCATAAATACGAAGCACCTCCACTATATCTGCCTCCACATACCAGCCCTCACAGCTACTTGACTCATGCAGAACCTTTTCGAGTCCACCGCTCATAATGGAGCCACTCAACACTGTCACATGCTTGCCATGGGTGGGACTGTACTGATCATTTTCCATTTATAAGTCACTTAATCTTCAAAATAATCCCATGATAATTTATATCATCCCCATTTTGTAGAAGAATAAAAGAGGATTGAGAAGTTAGATAACTCGCCAAGATTTGCCGAGTGAAGTTTCAAAACAAAGGAATGTGCCTTCAGTCTCCATACTCTCTACCACTGATCTCTGCCACCTCTCAATCTTACTGCTTCTCAAGGGTTCCTAAGTAAAGGAGTCAGATAGTATGGCAGGCAAAAAAAGAAAGAAAAAATGGCCTCCCCAAAGATATCCACATCAAATACCTGAAACCCATGACTATTACCTAAAATGGCCAAACATGAGATTAAAGATCTCAGCACAGTCACTGTCAGGGTACTGCACATGGCGTTCTTCCGGATCAAGGAACCTACTTCACAGCGAATGTGTAGCAAATCCCCAGTCAAATCATGTCCCACACACACACAAAAAGATGGCTTAATAGAACAGAAAAATGGCATCTAAAGATTCAGCAGCAGCTAGATGGGATGTCTTGCCAGGCTGGAGCAGTGTCCTGTGGGATGTTACACACAGCATGTGCCCTAAACAAGCAACCAAAACATGGTGCTGTTGGTCCCATAGCTAGGACTCACGGGTCAGGAATCCACAGGAGAACAGGAATGGCCCCACCCACTGTTACCACCAGTGGTCTACAGCACGGTGTTTACTCTCTGTCCCTACAACCTTAATGCTTTGGTGGTCCTGGAGAAGAGGTCTTAGTTTCAAAGGGAGGAATGTTTCTACCAGAAGACACAGTGACCTTCATGGAACTGAAGTTAAGCCTGCCCATCCAGCCACTTGGGTATCTAATGCCTCTAAATCAACTGGCAAAGGAGGGAATTCATATACTGACTGGGGTGACTGATCCTGATTGCTGTCCCTGAGGAGTCTGGCTCTAGGCCCAAATCCTCTGTCTGTGTGATCTTTCAAGTCTGACTGTAGGCCATTTACTATAGTACTTTGTCTGGAAGCTCTCAAGGTTAAAAACTGCACCCCACCCCACAAGAAACTTTGTACACCATCAGTGCACTGCAGTTCTCAGGAAGGAGTTGCAGTAGAGGACTCAGGCCCCCAGTCCTCCAGCCCCCTGGGACAACCTTGCTCACACAGAGATCTTCGTTCCTAGTCCACAGGCCTCCATTCAGCTGAGGCACTTTCCTCCACCTTGGCTTGGTACTTTTCCACACCTAGCCTTTACCCCAGACAGCAGGCCCATTAATGAGGTAGGAGCCTTTCGTTTTGGACTCCTCAAGCAAAATTTAAGGTGGAAGCATCTTTGGAATCGGCACCTTGTGTAGTGTGGGTGCCCATTCAGGTTCTACAGGTAGGAATTACAATACTAAATCAGTATTATGGAGGGAGATCAATTCTGAAACAGGAGAACAGCGGAAATGGGAAAGGAGACAGGCAAAAAAAAGGCATACAAAATGTAAGAATGGGGCAAGAAATTTTTGGCCTATTTTTTATCACCTATGACCTCTGTGTGGAACAGAGAAGGCATGCAATAAATATTCATAGAACAGACTGATGCCTACAAGATGGCAGAAGAAGAGAAAAATGGAACAAAGAAGGGAAATCACAAGCTTTCTGAAAGTACCAATGCAGTGGAAGAAATCACGTCCATGGGACGACCACAGGTTTGTGCTTTAGTAACGACTCACTGCAGGAGCTGGGCTCAGTAGTGCATCTTAAATGTTTTGATGATATCTTAGTTAAGAGGTTGGATTTCTGAGGTCGTGTTTGGAGGGAGAAATTTTGATGTCACATTTGTGAGATGATTCACTTGTGGGTGGCCAGGACAGTTGTCTACCATCAGTAAAATAGACTGTTTTTCATTTCTCAGTCTATACTCCTGAAACAGGGCACCAGTCATCATGTTCCTTTGTTTGATCTCCAAGTGATAAAGAGGTCTTCAGCTTGCGTAGCTTTTCAAATTTACCAATCACCAAGTGACATTCTTTAGAAAGTTTTCCACTCTTCCATTTGTCACCCTTCATGATGAGGCTCCTGTCAGGTGTCACCCTGAAAAAGAGCCTGCACTCATCAGTTTAAAGATGTTGCCATGTTTGAAGCCTCTGTTGAAGACCAGGAACTTTTTAATGAACTCTTCCACAACTTCCACTGGAACTGCATTGGATTCACCACACAAGACTTTCTGGGAAATCTTATATCACAGTTCAAATTTCTGGAGCCAACCATTTGATGTTTGTAAATCTGCCACCGCAAATTTCTGTGTAAATTTTTTAGAGACTTCTTGAATCATGGGCTCCAACAGTCAGGTTGTTAACTGCTTCCATTTGTTTGAACCAGGTTAATATGACTCCACTATCTTCTCAAGGAAACTTTTCCTCCTTTTCTGGCATAGTCCTCTGATATCCTTACTGTATCTCTCCAAGTACTCATGTTTTTTGGATATGATCTTTCTAACACCAAAATGTTCCACCATCTTTCTTTGGCTGCTGCTTTTCAGAAAATGTAGAAGATCAGCCTTTTCCATCAATGTCAGCTCTCTGAGCTCTTTCCTTTGGGTTATTATGTCTAATTATCTGTAAAATTTTTCAGTAATTGTAGGATGTACCTACAATCCAGACCAGGCCTTCACATTGAAAAAGTCCTCCGCAAAACACGATAAACAATAGGGCAGTAAGCCTAATCCAACACATGGTAAATCATAAAACATGAAAAAAGAACTTACACTAAAGAAAAATAATTTAACAATAATATAACTAAAGGGGAAACCACATACCTTCTACCCCTTAGTATAGTGTGGATTCAATTGTCAGGCATCTCCAACCAGCAGCCCATGGGCCACATGCTGATTTTGTAAGGACTTTTTGTATTATCAGTGGTGTCAAAAATCACGAAAAGTATGCATGGACCTTTGTGTTGCTCATCAGCTTCTGTTAGTGTGTGTATATTTACTGTGTGGCCCAAAATAATGCTTATTCTTCCAGTGTATGGAAGCAAAGAAAAAAGGTTGGGCATCCCTATATAGACAGTCAATGACATTCTGTGTCACAGTCAGGTGGTCCATGTATAGAGGTCAGTCAGCTATTGAGTATTTCTACTGTGTGAATGTCAAGTCTGTGAAAATGAGGTCAACTTAAGGAGGTGGTCCATGTAGGGAGCTGGTCAGCTGTGGAGGTTCTGCTGTATATGTGATCCTTTCATAAATAAATAATGAATCTCTGTGACTTCTCCAGTAAAGCCAATTTTTCTCAGTTCATATCTTTAAGAAAAATGTAATGCCATAGCTCCATGTTTACAGTCACTACTGTATGAAAAATATGTGCCATATGGAAAATTTAAAATCTCCGTTACTATTTTAGTGTTCAATTCAACAATTCAACCATTCCCAGTAATAATACAAACCCATTTATTGAATAAACCCAATCTCAGACACAGTATCTTTCCTGAGTCTGGCATAGTGGATATAGGTGAAATACCCAAAATGAAGAATACAGTCTGCTGCTCCCCAAACAGCCTCTGGTCTCTAGGTTCTCAAATTGGTTTCTACATTTATGATGTTGCTCATTTATCAGCAGCCTCAGTGAAGCCCTTCCCTAACTAACCACACTTGGTTTGGAGGATAAAGGTGTAAAGGATGGAACACACTGGTTCAGTGCAGCGTTGAGACATGTACAGCTCTTTGAAATTAGTTTTGCACAGAACTAAGTTTACTCCATTTAAAAGACTGTCCTTTATGCTAAGATGATGTCTTACTGCATTCAGAGTATCAAACCACCTTTCTGACATGAAATGATGCTGATTTTTAATATTCTTAGCAAATTAAAAGGGGACAAATCAAAGTCATTCTCCCATTTTAACAAAAATAATGTTACTAGTTCATGAAATCCTCAGGTCTATGAACTATTAGTGTAGTGAGCAAAAAATGGGTTCTAGGCAGACAGATGTGAGCTTGAATCTCAGTTTTACCACTTAGTAACACGGCCTCGCAATAAGCAAATTCCCCACTGACACCAGAAGGACTTTTGGAATGCTGAAGCTCATAAAGTACACAGAGGCTCCAGCGTCGCTTCCTACATGTCGAAGACATGTAAGAAGTCTTCAAATGTTTAAAACAAGCATTCATAGAAGTGTAGCTCTTTAAATGTTTTTAAATGTTCTCTTACCCAGTGAAATTATTAAGAAGTAGATCCCTTTCAAATCACCTTTTCCCACAAAACTAGCATTTAACATGCTGACAACACACATAACTGACTTGTACATTTCTCTACAAATTTCCGAAGTCCAAAAAAATCATCATCTCATCAACTGCAAGCCCACGAAGCTATGCCATTGTAATAGCGTGGGTGTCTATGAAGCTTCTAATTCTGTTTGCTGGACAAGGCAGAGGGAGAAGGTGAATGTCAGGAGAGTCAGAGCTCTGGCCTTTGGGCTCTGCGTTCCCAGCAGCGCTCAGCACACGTGATCGCCACAGGCTAGTGGAGGGCCTGATGTCTGTTTTCCCACTTGAAGTTATTCTCTTGAGAGTTTCATTACCTTATATTAAAAATGTATTGGTTAAAACTTTAAAACTTTTTGCACATTATTTCACTTGAGCTTTAAGCCAAATAAGGACAATCAAAAAAAAAAAATGAACACAAACTTTTTTTTAACTTTGAAAATCAGTTTGAATATTTCTCAGGCTGGTTTGTGAGTACAAGGATATGCATTTTATTTACATGTTTTAAATGAATTACATTTATCCTCAGACACATGGCAATGCGTGAACAGAGAATGTTTCTTTTTGGACTAATGGAAGGAAATGACAGAGGAGGAAAGGGAGAGAATGAAGGAAACCTGAATATCTCTATGGGGAAAAATTGTGAATTTGAAAAAAAGTCATAGACAAGAGTTTTCTATATGCTCATACTAAGTATCTTATCTGCAGGGTGGTTCGAATTGCAATTAAAATAACCAACCAGGAAGCAGGGGAATCTTCAAGTGCAACCAATCCTCGACTTGAAAAAACTTCGGTTACATTTAATATTCTGGCCTTAAAATATAAATTCAATTTATATAAAATGTAAAGGATGTTAAGGGAAAAGCGAATTGTTAACTTTAAATATGCGTACTACATTACCTCAGTTTTTATGACAAACGAAGATAAAAATATAAAGGACAGAAGACCCTTCTGCAAGGTGCCTGAAGAATTTGGATTTTCAAGTTGCACACATTGAAGTAAGTTATTGGATTATTGGTGACTATGTTTCAGAGATGTTTATAAAGACCAAAGATGTTTATAAAGATGTTCAGAAATAGAACAAACAGGCAAGTAATACTGGTTTGCAAGAAAGTAGTCATATTATTTACCTAATACGAGTATTAACTCATTTAGTATCTTTCACAAAAATTCTACAAGGTCAGAATTGTTATTTCCTCCATTTTGCAGATGAGGCAGCTGAGGCACAGAGAGTAAACGTCTGGTCACATGTGAGTCTGTGGCAGAGCTGGACTCAGACCCACGTGTCCCCTCCAGAGTCACACTTGCAGTCACGGGAGTAGAGACACCTCCTGAATCCACCGGAACCATAATGCAAGTTCATGTAAACAGAGACAGTACACTATTAATTTTACCCAACAAACACTCTGAGCGCTGCTGCGTGCCACTGACAAAAGCATACCTCCTTTTTTTCTTCAAAAGCAAACATTTACAACGCGTTTGGGCCGACACTACACAGTGACTAGAGAAATACCATTTCTTAAAAAGTCTAGACATTTAAGTTAATTTCAACAACCATGATGACATCAGAGATTTCTATAGTTATTGCCCCTCCATTAACAAAATATTTAAATCAAAATAAATTTAGAAGACGAGGCAGAGCTCCTTTGCCCAGATACACGGTGAGTGTATCATGTTAGCGTCCAGACTATAAATGCAGGAAAGCAAGAGAAGAGGTATCTTTATGGGGAAGAAAAGAAGGAGCAGAAGGTGGAACAGAAGAAGGGGAGTAGAAGTTCCTGTGTATTCCTTTTAACTTGGCAAGATATAAAAGGCACTGCTGTTAAAACCTTCCCTGGCTGTCAGTTCCAATGGCTCAAAGGTGCTTTTCATTCATACCCCAAAAGTGACTGAGTGGATTTCAAGCATTTTCTCTAATGTGCCTTTATTTGTTGTTCTTTGAAGGCAGAACCTAAAATGAGGTGTAAGATGTGCAGTTGATTTAACACTGGAGTAACTGTACAGTTGATATCAACGTAGAAGTTGTCTATTATTGGTTTGTTTGCTCTGCTCTACCACAGTAAACCTGTCAGTCCCAGCTGCTGTCTCCCATTCAAAGCCCAGGTTTTCCAATAACAAGAACCACAGCTGTATGAAATGGGTCACCAGAAATGTAAACACCACAAGCGTTACTTATCTGGCCCTGCCCTGCCCGGCAGTCCTGGCCCAAAGGCCATGCAAGTGCAAGTTCACCTCATGCTTGGGACACACAAAATGAAGAGCTTAGACAACTCTTCGAAGTAGGTAATGCAAAAATAAATAAATACATTAAAGTAGACGCTGAATACATTTTAGCTCAAAAAAAGTTGTGAATATAATCTATCTGACATTGCCTTCAGTGGATTTTATGCTTTTTACTAAAAGAAAGAAACTTAGGCCAGGCATGGTGGCTCACACCCATCATCGTAGCACTCGGGGAGGCCAAAGTGGGTGAACTGTCTGAGCTCACAGGTTCAAGACCAGCATGAGCACGAGCAAGTCCCCACCTCAAAAAATAAATAGCTGGGCATTGTGGTGGGCACCGATAGTCCCAGCTACTCAAGTGGCTGAGGCAAGAGGATCACTTGAGCCCAAGAGTTTGAGATTGCTTTGAGCTGTGAGGCCACGGCACTCTACTGAGGACGACAAAGCGAGCCTCCGTCTCAAAATAAAAAGAAAGAAAGAAAAGAAACTTAAAAATCCACAAAGCTGACCGATTCATTCAATAATAGCTTTTATTTAAAAGGTTAATTATGTATACATCACAGAAAAATCAAATATGCATTTTAAAAGACAAACATGCTATACTAGCATACTGAAAACCATTCACTGCAGCAGTCATTTAGTTCAAATCATTACATATATGTGATAAACTTAAACTTCAAAATGTCCTCATTAAGAAAGTTTCTGCCACGGGAACGGTGCCTGTGGCTCAGCGAGCAGGGCGCCGGCCCCATATGCTGAAGGTGGCGGGTTCAAACCCAGCCTCGGCCGAACTGCAAAACAAAAAAATAGCCAGGCGTTGTGGTGGGCGCCTGTAATCCCAGCTACTCGGGAGGCTGAGGCAAGAGAACCACCTAAGTTGGAGGTTGCTGTGAGCTGTGTGACGCCACGGCACTCTATTGAGGGGGATAAAATGAGACTCTGTCTCTACAAAAAAAAAGAAAGTTTCTGCCACGAATCAATATTCTAATATAAGCAAAAGCAACACAATTAGGGTACTGCTATAAACTGAAACAAAGCCCCATCAACAAGCACTCCATACATTTACCATAACATCAGCAAAATCTAAGACCAATATTGATGTTTCATTAGCCACATGTCAATTTCTTTAAATCATCATTAGTTAACATCTATGTGTTAACAAAGACATTTTATTATAACTTGTTATAAAATTTAAAAATGGTAAATGTTCTCCTAAATTATCCATTTTGTAAAGACATTAATATCATGAATTGTATAGGTCGTTGAGAATAAGTTAAAGATGCAAACTCTAGGCAAAATTCCAAAGATAGTGAAAACTGTCCTCAAATTTCTTGTTCTATCTTAGCCCAGGAAATAAATTAATCTAAGTAAGCTAGACAACCACTATTAATACTTGTACCATATGATAAGATTCTTATTGTAAAGTAAATAAATTAGCTTTTCAATAATTGCTTTCTGGGTAAGAGCTCACCTAACCTGCACAATGGAAGGGTATTCAGCATGCTCCCTGGATAAAGGGCTCAACTACCACTTGACCTTTACCTTAGAAATGTACACAATGTAACCTAATCATTTGTACCCTCACATTAATCTGAAATTTTAAAAATTGCTTTCTGCACCAATTACCTTATATAATAATTTTTTTAAACTGCCTTTCCTGGTGAGGAAGAGCTCTATGGAACTGGTACTGGATCTGAATTGGAAGCAGCATTATAAACTCATCATTTAAATATGTGTTTCCCAACTTCATCCACTTATAGGGTATAGAAGGAATAATATCCAAGTCGCAATGAGTCCCCTAGTGCTATTAAATACCATTCCCCACTGAACAGAACCAGAGTTGCTTGGAAAAATGGTTAATTCCAGGTCTGAGATAGGAAAGAATAAAGTAAATATGGAAATGCCAGAAGAGCAAGTGAGTTTCTGAGGCCAATGGAGATATAAGAAACAGAAAAAGGAAACGTTTGAAAGAACTTACACTGGCCCCATCTGGGAAAGTTTGAGGATCAGAAATAATAAATATAGTAACAAGTTGTAATGCATTAGATATGAAAGAGTACAGTAAGGTATTAGAATGCTGAACACAGAAGGAATCCATGAGTCCATAATGGTGCCCAAAGCAAAGCAAAACAAAAAGGGGAGGAGAAAGAGAAGGGGGAAATCTCTTCTTTCCAGAAGAATGCAAGCATTAAATATAGACAGAATAGTAGAATTTTTTCAAAATTAATCATTTGTGTGCCCCAAAGTAATAATTCATGCAAATATCATCAATGAATGCTAAAAACCCTGATGTTCACACACACTCAAAATACCATTCCACAGACTCCTCATTACCAAAGAGACAATATCCCTTTAGGGTGGAGACATCTGGCAGACGCCATGTGAACCTAGGGAGCAAATTTAGCATCACCAAAAATAAAAATGATATTAGTGATGTAATGGGAATCCGCTAAGCCTGTGAACCATAAACTCTCCTGAATCTGAAAGAGAAGTACACTTAAAGCAATGAGAAGAGCTAAGTCTAGGATGGTAAACCAGACCCAGATCCTGAAGTTAACATCCCCAATCTACAAGTGAAGAAACTGAGATTCAGAGAAGCTGCATTTCTTAGAGACAAATTATCTGGCAGTTGGCAAAGCTGGAATCTGAACCAAATCTGCTAAAACCCTAACTCTTTTGACTACAGAAGCCTGGCAGTCCTAATCACCAGTCGGTGTAAATTCCAGGTCCAGGAGCCTGGACTAGACGGTAACCTGTCCCCTCAACGATGGCCAGCTCCACCCGGGGCCAGCCCCACAGCCCACCTGCTCCAGCCTCTGCCCTCCTTTCCTTGGCTGCCTGTCTATGTGTCTGTCCCCTGATGATGTTCAAACTGCTGGTCCCCCACTGAAGCTGTGCCACATTGCTGTTACAGAACAGGGAGCTAGATGTCTCTGGCTGCATTATAGAGTCAAGAAAACTGGCTGGATTATCATACAAACACCTGCAAAGTTAATAAAAACAGGCATACTGAACAACCAAAGATTGCTACCAATTTATGGTTCTAGTCAATATAAATGAACAAAATCAACCACGTGACAACATACCTATGAAATGCTTGTCCACGTTCCATTATCACAGCCTCAAATGAAAATCAGTCCTCATTTTAATCAGCTTTTAGTACTTAGACTTCTGCCATAGCGTCATCAGAAACCTACTCTATATATCCGGTTAACATGTCTGAGTCTATTCAGGCTATAGTAACAAAATACCCTCGGCTGGGTAATCGGCAGAAACGTCCTGCTTGCCGTGCTTGAGGCTGGGAAGTCGGAGATGAAGGCGCCAGCAGATTCTGTGTCTGGCGAGGGTGAGTTCCTCATAGGGGGCACCTTCTCTGTGTCCTCACCTGGCTCTAGGGCCTCTTATCAGGGCACTAATCTGGTTCATGAGGGTGGAGCCCTTGTGACCTAATAGCCAAAGGCCCCACATTCTAATACTATCATCCTGGTGAGAAGGTTCAACATACGAATTCTGAGGAGACAGAAACATTCTGAACATAGTCCAGAACGGGACACCTGATTTTCCTCCATTCTTGCAGCTCGTCAGGCTACCTCGGTGCCGTCACTGGCATCTTCCTCTCCTGCTCACATCCAGTCCATCAGGAAACCCTGCTGGCTGTGCCTTCAAAATGTATCCACATCTCCAACCTCTGTCATCCAGTCCTCTGCTTCCACAGGGTCCGAGCCACCACCACCAGCCCAGGCCGGTCACTGCGCTTCCCCTGTAGTCTGTCCTCTGCACAGCAGCGAGGGACATCGTACTAAGTCCACTCAGATCACTCTTCTGCTTACTGCCGGCCAACGGCTTCCCGTCTCACTCAGAGTGCAGGCAAAGTCCTGGATGGGCTCTAACACCCTACTTCAGTCTCCCCTGCCCACACAGGGCCTCCGGCCACACCTCCAGACGTGCTGGCCACGCGCCCACGCCCCATGTTTGCACTTGCCGTTGCTTCCCTCTGCTTCACAGTCTTGTCGCCATCCATTTGAACAGCTGACCTACTGTAAATATTTAGCCACATTTGACCTTCTTTGTGCAGCCTTCCTTGCCCATCACAATTAAAATTATACTCACATTTCCTATCACCTTTCACTGCTGAAAAATTTCTCTCCATAGCACCTATCACCAATCTGACACACTACATATCTTACTGATTTGTTTATTTCCGTCTTATCCCTCCTACCCCTTATGTAGGATGTTGGAGGAGAGTGATGGCTTTTATGTTTGTTCATGCTATATTCCCAGTTCCTTAGAGAGCTGAGCATGTTGTGGGCTCTAATATCTGTTTAATAAATGAATACATGACAAAGCCACACATACAGAGCATGGGTAAAAAAATTACCCTGTGTATTCAGCTTTTTTAATCCATGTTCTACTAATACAGAGTACTAAAAGCCCAATCAGTTTCAGTGTTGAGTTAGTCACAAAGGTCTCAATTCTTAAAAGAAAAAACATATAGAAAAGCCAATGAATCTCTGGTTGGATCTGTACTCAAGCATTTCTTTTCTTTTTTTTTTTTTTTGAGACAGAGCCTCAAGCTGTCACCCTGGATAGAGTGCTGTGGCATCACAGCTCACAGCAACCTCCAATTCCTGGGCTCAAGCAAGTCTCTTGCCTCTGCCTCCCCAGTAGCTGGGACCATAGGCGCCCGCCACAACGCCCGGCCATTTTTTGGTTGCAGCCGTC